>PVKP010002267.1:0-58698 GCA_004027715.1 Plecturocebus donacophilus
CATTTTGACTGCTATGTTATTAAAGATCTTGTGGCAAAACCACCTAGCTACCAAGATTTCTTTTTTTTTTTAAGATGGAGTCTCCCTCTGTCACTCAGGCTGGAGTGCAGTGGCACAATCTTGGCTCACTGCAAACTCTGCCTCCCAGGTTCACGTGATTCTCCTGCCTCAACCTCTTAAGTTGCTGGGATTACAGGCATTTGCTACCACACCTGGCTAATTTTTGTATTTTTAGTGGACATGGGGTTTTTCCATATTGACCAGGCTAGTCTCAAACTCCTGACCTGAGGTGATCCTGAGGCTTCCCAAAGTGCTGGGATTATAGGCATGAGCCAGCGCCTGGCCAAGCTACCCAGATTTTTGAGTCACAGATACTATAAAATGTTTGTTGTTTTAATTTTCTAATATTGGGAGAAATTTGTTACATAACAATAGGTAGTTCATATAGGAATCTTGATTATCCTATTCTTTTTCTCTTCTGATGTCTCAATGAAAGTTTGACCAGGAAAGAAATCACTTGGTTATTTAGGACACAGGGACTCTTAATGGTTACACAGATGATAGGGATGATGATAACAGAGAGGACAGTGAGATAACACAGCAACTAGTAGCATCAAGCAACCACACCCACCACCAGGCTAGAATGGCAGGGAGAAGGCCGTGTTACCAGAGCCCATGGACCAGGTTACTCCTCAGCAGAGTACTGTCCAATACAACTTTTTCTAATGATGTAAATGATCTGTACCCGCACCATCCAATGTGGTAGCCTCCAGTGATCTGTGAGTAGTGTGATGGAAGAACTACATTTTAAAACTTTAATTTTATATTGTATAGCTACATATAACTGTATATATATTAGTGGCTACCATAATGTCACAGTGAAGTTCTAGAAACTACAAAAGGTCATTCCCTTGGGAGCTGGAACCTTGGAGGAAATGTGTCTCCTGCCTCAGATGCCACCAGACATAGAGAAAGACCAGAAGACAGTCCCTGACTTCTCCCACTCCCGTATCACCCTTCCTCTCCAATCTCCTTCCAGTGCCTCCTCTTAGTGGCATCCAGAAAGAAACAGATCCAAAGAGCCATCTTCCCTGTGTGATCCCAAGAAGAGCAAAGCAAGAGGGAGACGCAAACTTCAAGGGAGCGTGAGCCCAGGGAAGAAGCACTCAAAACCTTGATGACCTCTGAAATATCCATAAACATACATCTTTATCTTGATAAAAAACACCATCACCTTTTTGGTTGTACAGTAGCCTTGGGGGCAGCCCTGGGGCTCAGTCAACAAAGTTTCTCTACTCTTTTTTTTTTTTTCCAAACAAGTACAGTGCTTTCTCTAAAATGAATTCAAGTAAGTAAATGTCTTTCCACCTTGTTTTATCTATCATATAGACTATTGCATTTCCCATGGCAGGCTGTAAACTGCTTGTATATTACATTGCTGCATAACAAGTTACCACATATTTAATGCTTTAAAACAACAGACACTTATTTTCTCAGAGTTTTCTTGGGACACGAGTCCAGGTACAGCTTATGTGGTTCCTCTGCTCAAGATCTCACAGGCTGTACTCGAAGTACTGACCAGGGTTGTGGTCTCATCTGAAGGCTTAACTCAGAATAAAGTCTACTTTGAGGCTTATTCAAGTTTTTGGAAGAATTCCTTTCCTTGCAGTTGTATGACTAGGGCCTTCATTTCTCACTAGCAGTCTTAAAGGCTGCCCACAGTTTCTTGCCACGTGGCTCCTTGTGTAGGAAACTCACAGGTTGTCAGTTTGCTTCTTCAAAGCCAGTAGGAGATTTTCTTTTCCAGTCTGCTAAAATGGCCTCTTCTGTAACATAATGCAATCATTGGTGTGATACTCCCCCACCTCTGCCATTTAACTTTATCTAATTAAGAAACTGACATCCCATCACCTTTGCTATATTCTACTGCTTAGCAGCAAGTCATAGGTTTTGCCTCTTCTCAAGTGGAGCAGATTATGCCAAGATATTACTTATCGGAGGGTCACTTTAGGTTGTATCCTCCATACAGCTACAGAACAAGGCCAATGTCTTACAGTTACTGATATTTATATCCTAAACCAACATTACAGTATTTAGTAAACTAGAGTTGTTTAATAATAATTTCCTGGGCTGGAAAAATCACGTTTGCCAAAGAAATGCTCCTTGGGAAATATGTCGATACCCAACACACAACAAAATGGGAAATACAAAGGAAGCAGGATGGTCCTGGAGACCAACCATCTATTTGGTTAAAATAGATAGTGAGGCAATGTCCTGGGCTCATGGACTGACAGCACAGGTTTATCCACCTAGACAAAAGCACAGAAACATGGGTTATTCCAGAGTTTAAGAATATGGTCTGAAATAGAAATCACATGTATATAGCTGTGTCATAGGTCAGGCTGCAGAAGGAGTTAACTTGGCCCAGCTATTATTTAAATAATAATAAAAAAAAGAACTAGTTGTTAATATTTTCCTTTTTGAGACAGAGTCTTGCTCTGTTACCAGGAGCCAGGCTGGAGTGCAGTGGCACGATCTTGGCTCACTGCAACCTCCCCCTCCCGGGTTCAAGCAATTCTCCTGTCTCAGCCTCCCAAGTAGCTGGGACTACAGATGCACACCACCACGCCCAGCTAATTTTTGTATTTTTTTTAGTAGAGACGGGATTTCACCATGGTCTCGATCTCTTGACCTCATGATCTGCCCACCTTGGCCTCCCAAAGTGCTGGGATTACAGGCATGAGCCACCGTGCTCGGCTTTTTTTTTTTTTTTGAGACTGGGCCTCATTCTATTGCCCAGGCTGGAGTGCAGTGTTATAATCATGGCTCACTGCAATCTCCTCTTTCCAAGCTCAAGCAATCCTGCCATCTCAGCTTCCTAAGTAGCTGGGACTACAGGCATGCCCCACTACACCCTCCTAATTTTATATTTTTTTGTACATATGGGTTTTCACTATGTTGCCGCAGCTGATCTTGAACTCCTGGGCTCAAGTAATCTGCCTGCCTTGGTCACCCAAAGTGCTGTGATTATAGGAGTGAGCTACTATGCCCAGCCATGAACATTTTCAAATCAGGAAATTTCACACCAAAATTCAGATAATTTTTCTTTCTGGAAATTGCAACTATCAGCTAGATATGACCTGTGGCTACCTCCTTTAAATGAAGCATGCTCTTTCTAGTCCACCTCAATTTTTACCCAACCCTCTCCATTCAGAGGTCTTTATGTGAATTTGCAACCTCTAGTCTAAGATAATGTTGCAAGAGGTCCCAGAAGTTGGACCAAGCTCAATGTCTGAAAACAGAGGAAATGACTAAACTTCAGAAGAACAGACAGGTGGCTGAGTTACAGGAAGTGTCTAGATCATTGGTCAAAAGGGGGTCTATTAACAGCAAAGCCAGGCTAAAGCAATAAGGAGACTCTGAAGACCACGATCTTTACAGAGGAACTCAGGACAGGTATGGGAAAGAAGCAAAGTTCTACAGAGGCTAGCCAACAAAGCACCTTTATGCTATAGAATCCTATAATCAGAACTGGGTCATTGCAAGATAGTGAGAAATGCTGAGATTCTGCTTTAATGAGGCTTGGGTTTCTCTTTGGTGAGCCTCAGGGCTCTCATTCTCAGGGCAGTATGCTTGAAAGGGGGGCTTAAAGCTCTTCTCTCACCACAGCGGAGGGCAAAAAGAAGAGCTTCATCTTTCAAAGAGGACTGGCTCTGAAACTAAAGATGGGAACTAAGCCTCTATTTGGAAATACCAGCAAATTCCAGGAAGGTACAGGGACTGACGATAGGGATGATAAAGGGATTTCACTTCACTTAATTCTTCAATTGCAAGAATCCAAATTTGTTTCCAGAACGGTTTGATTTTTCTTCAGAATTAAGGTATTAACGTCTGTCTCTTCCTTCTCTTAAAAATAAAAAAGCATAACAGAATTTCAGACATATTTAAAATCATCAATGTGGAGATTCTGGTACAATTAGCAGTTTCTATCCTCAAAAGGAAATTGCTGTGATTTTTCTCAAAGTCGTGGATAAAAGAAGAAATTACTCTTCTCTAAAACATTCCTTTTCCTGTCATTTTCACCTTCTATGCCTTTCTTACATCTTCTTAGCCATCCCCTATGCAGGTGTAAAGAAGGATCACTTCTTGTTAGCAAATTTCTGAATACTTTAAATTCTTGTGAGTGCACTTCTAAGGCTTGGCACAGTCATTGGTTCCTAGGATGATGAATTGAGAGTGACCGTCATCCACTTTGACCACTAGATGCCCACAGAGGGATAAGTTGGCTCTTAACTCGCAAGCTATTCCAAGAAGCTGAGTGATCTCATGACTGTGGAGGTGGTGAAGACTGTTGGATGGCAACGCTAAACACTAGCAGCCAGGTGGGTCTCAGTGGAAGACACTAGAGGTGGCAATTAGCCCTCTAATCTCAATGCTGCCCATACCAGGGCCAGTTTTAAATGGCAAGAATAACACGTGCTTAACCCTCATTGCTTAGACATGTTGCACATCTCTAAGCAACAAAATAAATCTCTTGAGAAACATGTAACCTGGAATTAAGATGGAGGTGAGAGCGGCCCGGAGGAAAGAGAAATTGAGTGGTGGGAGGAGATTAACCATCACAGCAGATGGATCCACAATCCTTACTATGGTTATGAGGAAGATGCAGTCCCCCAGATTCTTTCACTAGACTTCTGGCTGTCACTCTTTCTCCCAGCTCTTACTCAGTACCATGAGGTGTCCATAGTGATATGAACACTCCCTTACAATTTATTTTCTTTTACTCTTCTTGTAACCCTGGAATAACACCGTTGAATATTCATTAATTTCAAAAATTCATCCAGCTAAATTCTTCAAATCATGGTTCAAAGACTGTTTGCTCATGAACCCATCAAGAAAGTGCTGAATGTTTTCCATAAAAGGAAACGTGAATTCCAGGAAGGTAGGCCTCTGCTTTTGATTATTATTCCATGAGGAAAGGAGCTTGGAAATAGAAAAATATCAGTCCTTGAGAGATGAGTTTATTACCTCTCAGTAGAGCACATCTTCCACTTTAAAATGAACCACTGGATACCAAAAGTTTGGGGAAAACCCTCCTTTTCTGATTCAGTGTGTTATCTTCCACCATTAGTACTCCCTGGAATACTTGCCAGGTAACAAAGCATGTCTGGTTCCTTTATGGATCCCTTTTCAGGGTAGCTAGGTTCCAACACATAAATATGACTAAAATTTGATTGCAAAATACCCTAAGGGTTATGAGCTGATGCTGCAGACACAAGTGAAACTCACTTGTCAGCCAGGCTCATCTGTTCCATTTGGGGTAGGATTAGGTAGACAGGAACAACTGTGAATCAAGCTGTTTGGGGGTTTAAGTGGGAAAGTTTGAGAGAGGAAGGATGAAGTAAAAACAACAACAACAACACACTTTATAAAGCAGGCAGAGGAAAACAGATCAAGATTGCTACTAGCAAGTATAAAACCTTCTAACACTCTGTAACCAACACAGCTGTGTGTACTGCACAAACTCCTGTCTCTGCCTCACTTAGGACCAAACAGACTCTTAAAAATATATGATTTGTGGCAGGGATAATATTATGCCATGAATTATGACCCAGATCACAGTTTTAGGGGCCCTAATCTCACTTTTATCAGGCTTTTTGCAATGTACCTAGGAAAATGAATCACATAAGACGGGAATGATTTATTCTTCCTTCCAACTCTAATCCCTGCCAGTCTACTTAACACCTATTTATTAAACAGGTGCTATTAAGCAAGAGAAAAGCATATATATGATATGCTTATGTGTGTATATATATGTGTATGTGTGTATACATATATATACATTATACACACACACACCCAAATGTGTATAACACATATCAAATCAGAAGATGACAAATTGAGGCTAAGAGTCTTGCAAAATCCCAATTCTCATCAGATGGTCTCCTTCTATACTGCTGAGTAACCAACTTTCCCAACAACACTCATTTATTTAGCTCATAAAATTGTAATTTGCAGTTAAAATATGAGCACAGATCTATAATTACTGACATGAAATGCTCCAGATTTATTTTTAAGTTAAAATAAAAAGGTGCTTGCAGAACAAAACATATAATGTGGTTCAATTTCCAGAATTACTAAAAAATACAAAATACAACCATGTATTTCTATATATCAAAATATTTTTGAAATATATACAAAGTCATTACTTCCAAGGAGGGAAATGAAAAAACAAAAACCTATCCATTTTACTCTAAATATTTCTTTGCTTTTTGAATTTTGTGGAAATATATGCAATTGTTACTTGAGTAATTGAAAGTAAATGTATTAAGAATTAAAGAGGCTGTACAAAGCCATCCCAGAATCCATTAATTTGGTGTAGTAATTACCACAACCCCTTCAAACAATTGATCAATGTCCATTTTAATCAGCCACCAATACTTCTTACTCATTTGTTATTTTTTTTTATTGTACCGATAGATTTTGGCTAACACATTTTGATACTTATGACGTTTCAAAACTGCATGTTTTTGCTTTGGAAAACCAAGGAACCACCAAGGACCTGAGAGTAAGAATCTTGTCTTCTCTCTTTTACTTCCCGTCTTACTACTATTAGGTGTACTGTTTGGCACATAATAAGTATTTAATAAATATTAGTTGAATTTAACTCACTTCATGTCTCCTTTATAAGCTAAAGATTTGATTCTTGTAAGTTTCTGAAATGATACACACTACAGGCATTCAGAAGTACAGATGTCTTCTTGAAATTTACACCTTTTAGTAAGTCCTTCCCCACAGCTCTCAGTTTGAATGAGGCAGAGACAGGAGAGCCAGAGACAAGTACACTTTCAACAGATTCGTTTTCTGATCTAAAACTAGCCACCATTATTCTCCCTTTATCTTCTGTTTCTTGTGTCACTTTATAAACTGTCTCAAAATGATATATTATTGAGTTTCCTAGAGGAAATAAATACAAAACAAACTTTAGAGACACAAAAATAAAGTTATAGATATAAATTATTTTCATTATTGATTAAAGCAAAATTTAGAAACAAGTTGAATGTAAAAAATAGAAATAATATTAAATATAAATAGATTAGGTTCTATTCTCACATCAGAAAAGACTAGTCAATAAAGTCATGTTTTCAGGACCTACAGTAAATTGAATTCATGTTTTGGAGTTTCTCCATGCTCAATTCCTATGGAAATTATTATCAGAAACTAAAAATGGAGAAAATGTTATATTGGCTCAGGAAACCAGGGAAGAAGGCAATCTACAGGCTAGAAGTTTTGAGCAATTATAGCAAGATTTAGCAAAAGTGAGATCAGATAGAGGGAAGAAATTGGAAAATAAAATCACATTCTAGAAATTAATAAAAGGGACTTCTACCTCAGGTGAAAATAACTGTTTACAGTAGTGCAAAAAAATTGTATAAAAATACAAAAATAATTTATGCAACTTAGTACTAAATAGTCATAATCTAGATTAAAATACATAAACAGTAAAAACCTACTCTGAAAGCTGCAGATTATTCTAAACAGTATCTAGAGTTTGTCCTATCCCCATATCCTACTCTAGGAAGAAAAGATGGAAAAACTTTCTCAATTTACTATATTAGAGACACCAACATATTTCTTTTTCTTTATTCTTGATTTAATGTCAAATATTTATTTATTGGAAGTCATTAGAGAGTTATGAACCAAAAGAAAAATGTTCTCACAATCTTCCTTAACTTACTCATGAAAAACAATTAAACTGAACAATCAAGGCCAAATACCTGAAGAAGGGAAAAGTCTTATGTACTGTGTGTGGCCAGAATAGATGGTAGGAGCAGCGTCAGCCATTCTCCCATCTCCGATAACCTGTCTAGAAATTCTCATGGACCTAAATTCTTCATTATGAGATTTGGTGGGTCGTGGATATAGTATTAGTAACGTTCTGAGACCATGACTTTTGACTATCACAAAATGCTTATTTCTGGAAAACCACAAGATCAGGTCTGTTCTCAAAACATCCTTGAAGGATCACAGAGGGTCTATTGCATGTCCCATGTTTAAACCTTACATAGGGTAACCAAGTTTTCCTCAGCAGCAGGGCCCATTCTTCGGCAATCTGTCTGTTAAAGTTATTCACCGTCGTATTTCTCACTGACATATATGGATTAAAAGGCCTATTTTTATTATCATCACTTTATTTTGTTTAGTGAGATAAAGTGCATAGCATTAACCAAAATTTTCCTTCATTAAAAGTTACTTTTTCTTTCCTGTCATATTAGTAACTGTAGATAATAATTTTTAAAAGAAGGTGTTTGTTATATGCTTAGGAAAAATAATCACAAATACAGTATCAAGGAAATCCCTACACAGTAACAAAAATAAAGTGTATAATTCCCACACTACTACAGAAATAGGAAGAAGGTAATAAGAGCAATTCAATGAAAATAGAGGTGAAGGAATGGCTATGGTTTGTTTAAATTGATATAATACAAATTTTAAAAATCATGCTATCAAAGAATATGGGAAATATTTACAATAGTGTTAACATACTATATAAAAGTATACTCTATATAAAGAGTACACTCTCAATTTTATTTAAAAAAATTTATATACCTTTTCCTATAAGCATGAGAGTGAATGTGTATATATATATATATGTGTGTGTATATATATATATGTATATATATATGTGTAAAATTTATATACCTTTTCCTATAAGCATGAGAGTGAATATATATATATATATATATATATATATATATATATATATACACACACACCCATGCGCACACACATCCTTTAATATTTGTCATCTCCAGATGCTGGGATTACCTATTTTTTACTTTCTTTAATATATTTCCAAATTTTCTGTATCTTAAATTACTTAGTTAATTTAAGAGCTCATCTTAGACTAGTAATCACCAAGGAAGTAATTTTAAATAAAAGAATTAACATAGTCAACAAAATGATTAGACAAATGTGTTTTACTTGTAATAGATTAGAATTATAAACTCAAAAGCAGAGTAAAGCAAAGCCTTTGTTTTACTTTAAAGCATGCCAATGTTCAAAACAAAATGAACATATTTTCATATTTTATTTTAACCAATTTCATTTACAAATTAAAGCATGTCATTATGAAATATACTCAATTCAAATGAGTATTTTTGATAAACAATACTCCATAAGGTGAAGTAAGTCCATAACCTATTATAAAGCATTTTTTAAAAATCTTTTTATTATACACACTAAAAATGATCCTAAACTTAAAATCGGAGGCTAGAATTCAAGAATGTGTTCGACATGGACATCAGTGCCACTCTGGCTGTGACTCAGCATCTCTGACCCTCCCAGTGTCTTCAAATTACAAAACACAGTGATGCAGTTCTACTTTTTCACGGGATTTCTGTGATGGCCTGATACGATACTGAAACTTTGTGTAAGATTGTGCGATTTGGGATCTGGTTTTGTCAATAGTCACCTGTAATTGCTAATGGCAAATCACAATTTTTTAAAAACTACTTTAATGTAATGAGTGAATAGAAAACATTTTCTGGCATATTACCCCAAATGGCAAATATGTGACACAATGATGGTATAAAGTGCGACATAAATACGATTCAGTTGCATTACTCACATAACACCAAACAGAGAAACGGATTTCATTGATAAGTTTATAGTTCAGATCTAACTGATATGGCTTAGGTTATAAAAATTATTACCTTTAAATTACTAGTATATTGAAAGCTAGATAATTAACCATCAGAAAATCTATCCTAACTAAAGTAGAGATACAAATGTGGTAGCAAAAAGAGTCACACAGTGTCTGTCTATTTAAGATTATGTAACACAAACTAATTGCTAGTAGTTCATTACTATGAGACCTTTTGCAGTATTTGGTTGAAGATATGATGACTGCAATGTAGTATAATAGAATATAGTTGCGGATGATAGTAGATAAAATTGACAACAAATTGAAATACTTGGACAAATAGCAGAGATGCACTCAAATACCTTGGCAACAAGTATAATTATGGCATTAAAATTATGTACCAAGCCTTAATTTTTAACAGGCAAGTATGTATTAAAAATGATAAACAGGAAGTCTATGTGATATATGTATACTGTCTAATAAAGTCTAATACTTTATGTAGTTACTGTTTTCAATAACTACATGATGTCGTTATTTATTGTTTTCAATAACTACGTAAAGCACTAGAATAAAACCATAGTTACCAACTAATGAGGGTAAATATTTAATCATGTATATATATCATGCCTCAGAACTTACTCATGTAACAACAGTATAAAAATATTTGACAACAAAAGCAGGAAAGAGTACTTGTGAACAATAGCAGTTGTCTCAATAACTGAGATTACTGCCCATTAACTATTATTATTTGTCATAATTCTGATTCATATTAATACTGCTTCAGCTTCTATCTCATTGTCCTGTCCCTGGCTTGTTTCATTAGACCTACATATTTAGAGACAGTACTCTACCCAGTTCCCATTTTTCTGTTGTAGATAGACAAGGCTCCATACCCTGAACTTCTTGATCACTTTACTTTTTGCTTTCGGCCTTAAGTCTGGTAAACTTGGTAATGTAACACCCTAGTTCTATGTTTCACCTCAAATTAAGACTTTAGGTTAACCAATTCAAGCCTGTTGCCAGACACCCACCCAGGTAATCCCCTGAACCCCAATAAAGGCTTCAGCCCATAGGCCCCTCCCTGTTGCTCTCTACCGAATAGTTAAGTGCACATATACTGGACACCTCCCTCTTTCTGGTTGGCCCTGTGAGGCATGTTGCCCTCTTTTCTCTGGGATCTGTGTCTAATAAACTTAATGTTTTGACACTCCAGATTGAGTGCTTTTCACTGTGCCACACCTACCTATACCAACCCTAACTTAAATATTTCACTTAACAAATCACATTAAATTTTTTGTTATACCTCATTAGTTGGGGTCCTATCATATTTTAAAAATGGGTCAAAACATATTGCAAAATCTAATTATTTCAATTTTAAAAAGGCTATAATAATTGAATATTGGAATGTACTTAAAACAACATAGTAATACATACTTTCTTATTTTGCTTTGTTTTCTAATGGCTTCCACCGAAGTATGTAACAAAATAGTATTAACTTTATCACTAGCATATCAGGAATTGAGGTGAGATTTTTTTCACTGAGTCAAGTTTTGTTTGCTTTTTCATAAACTACAACATATTGTCCTCGACCCTAATTAAAACTGGTACTGGAGTAAAAAAGTTACAGAATATGAGAGAAGAGAAAGTCAAAATCAGTTCTAAAATATTCAGTTGATCCTTGAATAACATGAGCTCGAACTGGACAGGTCTACTTACAAGTGGATTTTTTTTCAACCAAACAGATAGAAAATATAGTACTCTTGAAATGCGAAACTTGCATATATGGATGGTTGACTTTTTGTATGTACTCATGTGGGTTCCACAAGGTCAACTGAGGTACCTGAGTATGCATGGATTTTGGTATACTTGGAGGAGGTCCTGGGACCAATCTTCTGTTAATACTAGGAGACAATTATATAAGGATTTATACATTTGAAAATGATACTTCACACATTTAGATAAAGGCAGAATTCATCAATAACTATGCTGGATGTATAAGCATAAGCTTTAGATCGATGATACCTACTTAGAAGAATGCCTGGCATGTACTCAACAACCCATTAAAAAATTACTGACTAAATTCAGTGGGAAAAAAAAAAAAGAGAGAAGTATTTTTTTGGTTCTCAATCACATAGAAAGTTAAAAGGAAAAAAGCAAAATAACAGTTAAAAGAAAATGGCAAAGATTTATCTCAATTCAAGTTTGTATAAGTCTTACTGAGCAAAAAAGAAAGCAAAACATGACATAGAGGAAAACAGAAACAATCCAACTATGTATAAAGTATGTTTTAAAACATACAAATTATAGGAAAAATGATAAACTAATATTTGCTATATGTATGACAAAGGGTAAATAGAATTTGACAAATTAGCAAAAAAATTTCTTAGAAAAAAATGGTCAAGAAGATCAATAGGTAAATCATAAAATACATATAAATGTTCAATAATCATGAAAAATACTCACATGTGCTAGTAATAAAAGAAATGCAAATGGATACCATGATAAAATGTCATTTTAAACTAAAAAAAAGAATTACCAGACATTAAAATAAACCATAATAACTAGCATGGAATCTTTCTGAAAAGGAATCAGAGAATATAGATAAAAAGCTGTAAAAGTATATTACATTTTTACCTAATAGTGCATATTTATCTCAAGTCATTTATCAAACATGTACACTGATAATGATAGAAAAGGAATCCTATATAATATTCATAATGAAAAATAGGGGGAAAAATCTAGAAGCCATGGCTGATATTAATTGCTCAGCACTTTCTGATTTCTCCATCTTCATCTTGTAATACCACCCCCACTATCCTCTCAGGTGTCATCAGATGACATTTTTATAAGGCAGCAGCTTGCCTATCACATAAAAGACAAGGACATGGTGCTTATGAAATGATTCCAACCTCAGAGAAAAGGGCAACCCCGTTGGAGATGGAAGAGAAAAAATATAGAAGAAATCTAGATTTGTAGGCGACTTTTCAGAGCAGAGCTACCCATCAGAGCCAGGCCTCCTGCTTGTATTTGTGCTATATCAAGGGAGAGAAATGAACTTCTATCATATCTGGGTAACTAATGCTCAGTTCTCTTTATTACAGCTGCTTAGTCTCTATATTAATTAAAATAATGCTTAACAACATGCTAAATAACTTCATTCATATGGTGAACATTATTCAGCTAAAACATTGAAAATTATATACCCCCAAATGTGTAATTAATCCAAAAATGCTTTGGATTTGGAGATTATTTACAAATCAGATTATTAACTAACAAATATATTTGAATTCTAATTTAGAGATAGAAAAAAATATGAGTGAAAAGAGAACAGCAAAGTGTCACAATTGTTATAACTGTATTATGTGAATACAGATAATGTATTTTCCTGATTTTCTGTGATAACTTTATATTTTTTGATAGAATGTGAAAAAACTGGGGAAAATGTTACAAGAAAAAAATAAAATTCTGATAGAGTAATGCCAATACCACATGAAATGATGAGATGACCACACCTGAAGATGTGAAGTTCTCAATGACCCAGAAAGGTGAAATAATTACAGTGAAGGCTGCAGTGCTTTGAGCAGAGTGGGAGCTTAATATGTATTTTTTTTACGTTAGACCAAATCAAATATATTTTTCATGAAAACACTTAGTAACATGTTATATAAACTATTACTGAAAAACCTGGTTAAACTTTGGCCCTAGTTTTAACATCTGCTATTATTGACAAGATATTCAACAATATTTCTAGGATTTTGCTATGGGATTTTTAAGCAACTATTTTTTTCATGATGAACGATTTCGGTAAGCACTTGTTTCCTTTCCTTTGTGTGGCTGAAAAGCAGATGAGATATTCAATACAAAAAGTTCTGTGAGTTGTTCAGCTTGTTTGAGCAGAAGATTGGAACTTACTGAATACAGTCTCTCACCTAATGTAATGGAAAACCTGAATAAGTGAACACAAATATAAAATAGGAATTCACACAATTTCTTAGGTGATAGAGAATTACAAATTCAAAAATATAAGATAATTTGCTTTCCATGCTGATTTCTTTACTATGTAACACTTTTTATTGAGTTCTTTTTCATGCCAAGATAAAAAACAATAGTAGACATTTGCAGAATGTATGATTCCATCAAAACTTCCCAATCCAACTGAGCCTAAACACTTTAGAACATATTTTAAAAGTGTCAACCAATGATAGGTACAAAGAAACTTTAACATTCTATTCCAAGGATTCCATTACTTTGTTAGGCTCTGACTTTTCAGTGACTTCAGGACCATGCAGATCAGAATGAATAAATTCTTACTGTCCTGAACACAAAGCTAATAATTAAGGTGACATTGTCCTTTGCTGCCACCACTCTCGGTTCAATTCTCAATGAGTCAATCCAGATAAGATGGATTTGTTGAATATACCCCAGTAGAAATAACTACAGTTAAAACTCTAAACTTAGCAGTAAGTCTGTGTGGATTCAACAGGTAAGTCCCAATGCTCATATCCACATAAAAATAAATGCCCTTGGGTGGCAGTTTATCTCCTGGTGGAGATAAGCTAACCCTCTCAGAGCATGGTTCTTCTGGAACATTCTTCCATTCTCTACATCTCCTGTTTTAGAAAAATATTTGAAGAAAGACAAAATCCCATCTTAATGAGCACATCTCTCTTTTCCTGGCCAGCTCTGCATGTTTCAAGATGAACATCACTTGCTCAGGAAAGCCTCACAACCCCCTACCCCTATTCCACAGTCTGAATTAGGTGCCCTTGCTACATCCACCTTCATCACTTTACATAATTTTACCCTGGGCTTGGCATAACTTTATAGCAACTGCCCATTTTGTTCCATGGAGAACAGAACTTGTTCAATCTTGTTCACTTTTTGTCCCTAGGAATTAGCACTATGCCTGGCATAAAATAAGCACTCAGTGGTCAAATGATTGAACGACTGGACTGATGGATAGACAACCAATGCCAAAGAAATGAGAGGGCAAAACAGATCCACCATTTCTTCATCTGCTTTCCTGGATAAGACCTCAGTTTTGCATTTAGAAGATGAGGAATAGTTATTTCATCACCATTTTCTCACTGAGCCTCAAGACTCACCAAAATCAAGTTACTGCCTTTGAAGGCAGGACATAAACTGTTCTGCTCATCCCTCACCCCCATATTACATTTCCAAATCTTGCTTATGACTTTTTGAATAATAAGGAGAAAAAGATACAGGAATACTTTTCACCAATTTTATAAAGGTTCACTCACTGCCTCTGGACTCTAAGAAAAAGACTTATTTTCTTGGCTCTGTGTTAGGGTACTATAAGCTAAAATCTCTGGGCATCAAAATATAAATGAATATTTGAATATGTTATACATATAAGGATATGACATAATATAGTCTTTCATTATTTTTAGATGTTAAGATAATATCTACTTAAAAGCACATTTCTGGCCGGGCACAGTGGCTCACTCCTGTAATCCCAGCACTTTGGGAGGCCGAGGCGGGCGGATCACGAGGTCAAGAGATCAAGACCATCCTGGCCAACATAGTGAATCTGCGTCTCTACTAAAATACAAAAATTAGCTGGGTGTGGTGGTGCGCGTCTGTAGTCCCAGCTACTCGGGAGGCTGAGGCAGGAGAATTGCTTGAACCCGGGAGGTGGAGATTACAGTGAGCCAAGATCGTGCCACTGCACTCCAGCCTGGCTCCTGGCAACAGAGCAAGACTCTGTCTCAAAGGGAAAAAAAAAAAAAAGGCACATTTCTAAGTACCGAACCTGCTGAGGTACATTAAGACAGTAATTAGAAGTTATGTAAACTTAGCCAGGTGTTGAACAATGAGAACACATGGACACAGGGAGGGGAGCATCACACACTGAGGTCTGTGGAGGGGAACCAGGGGAGGGACAGCGGGGGATAGGGAGTTGGGGAGGGATAACATGGGGAGAAACGCCAGATGTAGGTGATGGGGAGGAAGACAGCAAACCACATTGCCATGTATGTACCTGTGCAACAATCCTGCATGTTCTTCACATGTACCCTAAAACCGAAAATGCAATTAAAAAAGAAGTTAGGTAAACTTGGTAGCACATTTGAACCATGACTATAACTTTTGCTGTCTACCAGTAGGGTTCCCTAAAGTCAGGAAATCCAGCTGTACAAGGAAGATGAGCTAAGACTCAAGTGCCAAGAGTTGCCTTTGGATCAGTCACGAGGTTGAGATGATAAATTTTAACTGCTCATCCAATTTCTCCCATTATGAAATTTACAGACTATTTCTTCTTTATATTCCGAACACTTTGCTACCCAACGGTGGTCCCCATCTGGCGACAGCATTCTCCATATCAGTCCTGATTTTCTGGTTGATGATTCTACCATGGAAATTGTTTTTGAAAATGTTACATAAAACAATTTCAGCTGCTAAAGAAATTGATTTGAAAATATTCTGTTTTGATTTGTCAACCTTAAAAATCTAGAAAAATAAAAACTTGATTTTCAGTATCCAAGAAAATTTGACATCGTTAAAAATTTTAAACTTACAGTTAGAAAGCATTTAGTTCAAAATGGAGTGTAATTTTTTTTGAGAGGTAGAGAGGAAACAGAAGAATGGCATTTCTACCTGGTATTTAATGTTAGTGGCTTATTGTAGTGCTAACTTACTGTACAATTTCTATCATCCCACAATGCGACTGCCATTGAAGGGATATGAATATCTGCTAACACTGCCAACTCAAGCATGCATATTCTGACAATCTTTTAAAAATATTTTTATAAGAGGTACCTAAGAAAAAGACCTTACTACATTCTACTTGAAACAATTGAAAACTTCTAATATTGTGGAACCATGTTGGTAGAAAAGACTCTTAAAAAAAATAAGGCCATATCTGGACATGAAAAGAGAAGTGGAAAATTGAGACAATTACCCAGGTCTTTCAAGATAAGAGAACCCTTTAGCAAGCCACTGAAGAAAATACTTCCTCTTTTTTTTCTGTCATGAAAGATATCTATCTATATATATAGATACAATATATATCTATATATCTATATACATATAGATATACAGATATAGATACATTTATCTATAGATGTATAGATAGATATATAGATATATAGATATAGACATCTAGATATATACATAATATAGATATATTTTATATATATACATACTTGTTTAAAGTTCCTATTTCATCAAACTTGCACTATGTTTAAATTTAAAACAAACTTAAACATCTGACATTTCAAATATATTTCAATTTGCAATCTGAGTTTGTAAACTTCAGGAATGTGGAAGGAAAAGAAGGTTCTGATCTCCCTTACTTCCTGGTAACTGCAATACTTAAGAGGCTCTAGGCTTAGAAGGTGAATGGAGGCAGCTTTCAGGGGCAAGAGATCTTGCTAAATGCCTGGGGCTCTAGCTGTGGGAGATGCAAGTGACAAGCATGGGCTTTTGAGTTAGGCCTACGTTCCAACTCATTTGTTTGTTTCTAAAAGAGTATCTTACTCTCTGGTTCTGCATGTCTTCATCAGGCAAATGGTACCTAACAAGCTATTTGTTAGTGACTAGTAATTACAACATAATATAAACAAAGTACTTAATACAGTACTCAGATAGCATGGGCTTGGTAAAGGGAGCTGACGGTCTGAGTTAGTTTGGGACTAGCTCTGATTAAACTTCATGACCTATATATGCATAAATAAGTACATTTGCAGAGTCCTACAGTGAAAATACATCAGCTTTCAGAACCAGCCAACACTTGTCAGCCCCCACACTCCTATGTTAGCAGAACTCAATCCCTCTTATTTACAGCATATTCAATGCAGTTATACCTAATGTAAAATGTAACCTTATCTGCTGCAAATATTTTGAAAGGATGTATTTTCCTTGTTAATATGTAAACAAATTTAGTTATGATTTGATTTCTCAGCAATCATCAGTATCATCTTGTGATCTGAGTAAATGCTAGTCTATAATTGTTTTCAAAATGTGAAACAATGGTTATTGTGATTAATTTAATAATTTCTGAAGCTTCATATAGCAATTAAACATATTAATTTTGACTAAGACCATTTCCCTGAGTCACAAAAAAGGTAATCCATGATCACTTGCCAAAATTCTGTTTGAATTCTGTTTAAATTCCAGCTCCAGCACTCTGAGCTGTGTGACCCGCATAAATCACTTGGCCCCTCTGAGCCTTCTTTAAAATAGGAATATATTATCACCATCCCCACCTCCTTTAGCCATGTGTTGTGATGCATACATGAGAGAATGTTCGCGTAGGTACACTCTTAATGTGTGAGTACATTAGCACTTGAATGAACGTGTGGTGCAAAAACAATAATAGCAGCCGCAAAGTCAAATTCAGATTCTCGTTCTGCTTTTCTCACACCCTTTGTAATAAGTACTAACACGGAGTATCCTGGGTTGGAAGAGGGGGTATCATAAGAACCCACGTCTACTCACACAAAGAAGAAAAGTAGCAGATCTAAGGCCCTCTGGGATTGAAGTCCTGCCTTGAAGATAGAGAACAGGGGGTCGACATCACATGTAGTGAGAACATTGCTTTCCTCTGCTAAGGTAAAAGTCTCCAGTCCTCCCAGATTGTAAGCCACCCTCCAGTAGCCATTTACACTGTAGGAGG
This sequence comes from Plecturocebus donacophilus, assembly GCA_004027715.1. Lineage (NCBI taxonomy): Eukaryota > Metazoa > Chordata > Mammalia > Primates > Pitheciidae > Plecturocebus > Plecturocebus donacophilus. The sequence goes on from PVKP010002267.1 coordinate 18,282, forward strand.
AATGGCCCCACAAGTAGAATGCTCTGGCTCCCTGGAAATTTCTGTGGCTTTCATCAGAGTTCTGAAAGTGAAACGAGGCCAGACATTTTTCCAGGGCCAAAATAGTTCGGAAACAAAAATACGCTGTGCGGCAAACCCACCGAAGCCAAGGCAGCTGAATAAGCACCCAGCTCACAGCACAGGAAACCAGGCTGCCCTGTAAATAAAATTAGCGTAATGAGGCTCTGTCGCCATCCCATGTCTGAACTGAAAAGTGATTTCTGCCAAGCCCTGTATCCAATCAGATAATCATCTCCCTGAACAAGCATGGGGCTTCTTGCTAAAGACATTTGAGTTGAAATTCAGAGTACTCATGCACTACAATTTTTTTTATGATTATTCTCCCTAGAATTCAGGGATAGAGAGGAGTTTTCCCATTCTATGATTTGAGAAGTTATTTATTCACAACAAACTCCATTTTAATTAAGGAATAGTATGAGTGTGTATATGCTTTAAGGAGACAAGCAGGGAGGGAGATGGAGAGCAAGAAAGAAGTTTTCATTGTCTAAAGTATTTTTGTGGTCCCCAAACTAATAAAGAACTAAAGATTAAGATATCATATCTCGCCCCTTTCCAATAGGGCATCCAATGAGAGTTGCTCTCAAAGGATTTAGCCATGAGGAAAGCAAATTCACTCACATAAACAGGAACAGGATAAAAAAAAATGTTGAAGGAATGTCACAGCCCTGTCTCAGAAAGCTTGGCTGTGTATTTAGATACTTGGTTGGATTAACATATCCCACTATGTAACCTCTCTGCCTCCTATGGCCTGTGCAGTGAACAAGAGAGAGGCAATCAACAGCAGGTAAGATACTGTATGTGCTCCTTGTGCTGAAATCAATAACTAATCCTGCATGGCCAGAACAAATACAAAGGCAGGGAATCTGCTTGGACAGCAGAATGCCTTTTACAATATTTGCATTGAAAAACTTTTAATGATACACTCAGCTGTGGCAGTCAATGTCCTGTAGAAATACAACAGGTTAGCTGGTTGACCTCTTAAAGTTTGATTAATTCATCCCTGCTCCATGTATCCTTCTGAATGTGTTCTTATGTCTCTTTGTGTTTCAGTGGGCTGGCAATCTTCTTTTTCTTTGGTTACTCTCCATGGGAACTAGGTCAGGGATCTACCCACTGTGGACTCCAATGAATGGTCCCAGTTGATTGATTGTCTTAAGTGAGACTTGGAAACATTTTAAGAATACTAGAAGGATGAGGGTTTGGGACATGGCATAGTTTAGACTCAAGTTAAGCACAACATTTGAAAAAAAAACAACTTAACTTTTGGAAGTGGTCCTAAATGTTTAGGACTAAAACTTATTAATAGGATAGGTAGAAGAAATAATTAGAGAATTTTATTTTGTTTTTGTTTTTTTTATATGTAACTGACAGGGGGAAAAAAAGAAAAGTATAACAGGGAATTTTCAAAGTATTTGATGCTAGGTTGGAAAAAGGAAAAAGTGGAATGGAATGGCAGATTCCTGTATATTCAAAATGAATCTTTCTACTCTCTGGTATTATGCAGTAAAGTGCTATAAAGTTTTTCCTCTGAATCACTATGGATAAATAACTTAAATTCTCTAAAGCTTTGCTAACATGAGAGTGTTATCTATATGACAGGATTTTCGTAAAGATTAAATGAGATAAAGCACACATAGTGACGATAAGTTTGTCCGACAAAGGGTAGGTGTTCAATAAATACAGCTGAAATTATAGTATTAATGCAGAGTATAAATTTGCCAAAGAATATTGCCTATACACCTAGGCTGTAAAGATTTGCATTTACTGTCTGCATAATACCTAAAATGAGAATCTAAAACTCTCAACTCCATTTACTTAAAAGCATATTAAACTGTACAAATTTGAAGTTTTATTCATCATTAAAGCTAATTCTAAGGAAAGTTAAAAGAAAGAAACTTCTGAAAAATGACTGCATTAAAAGAACTACAAAGCAACACTCATAAATAGATAGGGCATGATAACATATATATGTCATGGTTAATGTCAATTTCAGCTAAGATCTGTCAAAGAATAGCAAGCCAAATACATTTACACTTCCTCAAAGTTTGTTTACTATCTTCACCCAGACATCTTATAATATAAGAAGGGTGATTTTAAGATATTAAAAGTTTGCCTTTGGAGTTAAAAAGTAAACACAGACAGAACCTATAAGCTCATAATACTTAGGCTTAAAAGTCATTACACCGCCTAATTCAACTCAGTATTACCTCCATGTAAAAAGTCCTACATAGAGCATTGTCAGTTACACATCTGAACATTCAAAATCATAGGAGTGCATTGCCTTGGAAGGATTTCTACTCTAATTTCACACAGTTCTAATAGTTAAAAAGGTCTTCATGCTGAACTGAATTCCCCATCCTTGTAACAATTTCTATTACCTGTTACAACAATGCAAAATTAATCTACTCTCTTTTCTACTTAAAAGCCTTTTAAATCAAGATTATTATCAGGATGTCCCTAAAATCTTTCTCCCATGAGTCAAATACCCGCAGTACCATCAGAGATTTTCGGTTAGTTGAATGTAAATACTCCAATCACATTTTTGTTGGATCAGTGAACATCTTACTCAATACCACACTTTGGTATGAACTGAGAAAGACAGTATAGGGTAGGAACATTGGCTCCTGTGGACTTAACATTAACATACTATTAATGCAATCCAAAAGGATATCAGAATGTCTTAATAGCTACATCGCTCTGTTGACTCACAAGAGATTTGCTTTGCATAAAAATTTGCTCATGTTTATATTAAGATGGGTTCAGAGTAGTCTCCCTAGCTCTGTTGTTTTTTTAACCTAAAGAATTGAGTTTGAATTTGTCCAAGTTACAGCTGTCTTGATTTTAGCTTTTTGTTCCAACCAGTCTAAATATGTCTTCAATTCAATATTTATTATGTGATTCTCCATTTCAAAGCATTTGTGTAACTTTTCAGTCCACATCCCAGCGTTTTGTAAGGGACAGGGACAAACACAGGGCTGTGAGGCTGGGCATTCCTATGCCACTTTCAGGAAAAAAATCCCATGACCCACATTCATTATTCACAGCTCTCCAATTCATCAGCAAGAAATCAGTAAAAACTCTTCAATGACTTGCTCAAATTTGAAAAGATTTTGACTTTTCATCCAGAAGTCTAGAATCCTACCCCAAAAAAGGAATCAAGAGTATCTTGTATCTCTGTCTTTTGAGAACACGTTCTGAAATTTAGTGGTTGCCTTTTTTCTATGATTTCAAAACCATAGGTTTCCTGACTTGTTTATTTTGCCCAGAAATTGTTGTGAAATTTACAGATCTGTCATATTTGTCATCCATTTCTCTCTCCCTCTCTTTTTGTAAACTGATGAGTATCAGCTTTTCTAGAGCTTATGCTTACTTTGTCACCTCTGCTCTTGAAGTTTATCTTTTCTCCAGAGTGCAGTTTTTCTGGGCTTGATATTAGAAATCATTTGACATATGTAGATATCTTCTTAATGTGGTCTTTCCTTTCCTGGCCTTCCATACATTCTTATTAACCTTTATTCTACTTTCCAGTTGGTCAAAAATGTTAAATGAAAAATAAAAAAGAAAGATTTCTGTCTTTCTCATGTTGTTTGTATTACATCATATTTCCAGCTTGCTCATTCTGCCTTCCTTTCATGTGAATACAACTATATTATGATACGATTTGACAGTGGAGGCGGTTGTGGGAGAGTCTTATTCCAAAACTGAAATCCTTAAGGAATTTTAAATTCTTGCTTTTAAAAATCTCAATGTTTCTTTTTTTAAAAGTATTACATACGTTTTAAAAAGAGTATTTCTATTTTTTACTTTTGCATTTATTTCTAATTATAAAAATCATATATATATATATATACACTCATATATATACACACACAGACACACTCTGTAGAAATTCTTTAAGAAAATTATAAGAAAGAAAGCAAGCAAGTAAAAAATAAAGAAAACCTCGAAACCTATTATCCGGCTGACATCCATCCCAAAGTCCCCATTTATCTGAGGAAGATACATTCCAAGAGTCCCAGTAGATTCTTGAAACCTCAGATGCTATTGAACCGTATACATACTATGTTTTGTCCTGTATGTAACCTATGATAATGTATAGTTTATAAATTAGACACAGTAAGAGGTTAACAATAACTAATAATGAAATAGTACTTTATAACAATATGCCAGCATTACTACTCGTGAACTACAGGGCCATTATTAAGTAAAATAAGAATCACTTAACATAGCACTCCAATATTGCAGCAGTGGATCAGATAACAGAGATAATTACTAAGTGACTAGCAGGGAGATAACATATACAAGAGCATCGATATGCTGGCCAAAGGGTGAGTTACATCTCAGCCGGGATGGAGTGGGACAGCATGAGATTTCAGCACATCATTCAGAATAGTGAGTCATTTAAAACTTATGAATTGTTTATTTCTGGAATTTTCCATTTAACGTTTTTTGGACTTCAGTTAACTATGGGAAACTGAAATTTCAGAAAGCAAAACCATAGATAAGAGACGACTACTGTATAAATTCTAAAATATAAATTGAAAAGAAATATTGACTTTCATTCCATAATATTGGGCAATGTTCAAGTCATTCGTCCCTTCGATGTTCTGGTTTCTGACTTAACTAGATGCTACAGCTACAATAAGAACTAAGAGTTCTAGACAGAAAGTACATGGTCTTTGCCCTCAAGAAGTTTATTAACCGTTAGATAAACAAGCAAACTAACAACTGAGATAGCTTGTAGAGCAAAGTGAAGTATGGGATGTCAAGAGAAATCCAAAGAAACAGCACCAGAGAGCCTAGCAGACATGGTCAGAGAAGGAGGCTGTAGTTATAATCCTAAATGAAGGCTCTTGGTTGAATATTCTTTCACGCTGCAAAAATACCCATAACATTCCCTTTTCAGTCTCTATCACATCACTAGAAAAGCTCCTAATCCCCTTTATTTGACCAGTAAAGTCAGCCTTTCTGTTCTCACTATCATTGTGAAGATATATTTGTTTTTCTCAAAATCAAAAAAGTATTTTACCACATAGTAAGAAGTAGTTATATGCTTCTAAAACACCGTATGTATTAAGGCACAAGAGCCATCTTTCAAGCAATCCTTGTTTTGATCTGAGAAGGATTCATCACTGAATTTAGGGAAACATTCTCTCCCCAAGTAATTGCAATATCCATCTAATTCTAGCTGAAACAAACTCCTGTCATTCTGCTTATTCACACACCTATGTGAGCAAATGTAATTTCCTTGAGATAAAGTGTGTTAGCTGAATTGGTAAGGAAGAAATAGGGAAAGTAATTATTCCAAAAGAAAGAAAGAAAAGAAACAAAAGAACCCTGGCACTTATTAGTTCTTTGGTACAGAGCCATGTTTTGAGTCAGTTGCTTGTGTAAGTAAATGTCTTATGCCTGGCTTAGGAAGAAACAGGAAACAAATGCACAGCTATGGAAGCACAGACAAATAGGACTTCCATTTGATCAATTAGTATAGACTGTAGTGGCAGCTTTACATATGTTTTCCCATAATCATGGAATGATAAAATCTTTATTTACTAGTTACGTGCAGGAAAACCAGCAAAGATGAAAACATGACCTTTTATTATATGCAACATGTATTTTTGACTGGCTAATTTCAGAAGATCCTTTCTACCTTTGTAGAATGATTGACAATAAATATTAGTAGGAAACACAACCTGCTCCAATTATAGAAATTGCTAAGGACATACTTTCCCTGCCTTCTTCGTAACTGTGGAGAAAATATATGGTCTACCTTTTATCAAAAAGATGTACCTGTCAAAGGCATTGAGTCCAGAGTGGATTATGAGCGGCATTCAGTGCCAGTGGTAGGGAGGGTTCAAGATGGTGGACTGATATTCAATGCTAACAGCAAAGGCATCCTCCACAGATGGATTCATTGGCAAAATTTGAGTTTGGGTGTCTACATTTCATTTACTTCTGCATATTTTGCCAACCTGGTTTTTCTGCCTCTTAGGCACTTTAGTGAGTTACATAATGTAGACTCAGTAACTTCTTTTTCTGCTTAAGTTATCCATAGTTAATTTATTTGGTTCACAACTAACTCCACTAATATAATATTCTGACCAATAATTCTCCTCCTCAATCTAATCTTCGAGGTTCTATTATTTCATCCAAACCACTCTATGGCAATTTATTTTTTTAAATACTTGATTCTCCTCTGTGAAGTCTCTGAGGGCAGGCATAGCTCTCGTTTTCTTCCTACCCATTGCCTACAAATATAATGCAGTTCCTGATAGACAAATACGCACACACACACTTCAAAATGTGTGTGACACTGAAAGGTGCCATTAAAATCTTTTCATTGTTTCCCAGATAGGTAATTCAGCTTATCCTTTTAAGTTGAAACAGACCACACTCTTTCATATCTAGAGCTTTTGTTATTTGCTTATGAGTTTTTTCTTCTTTTCCAACTAGCTTTGGTGCAAGGACTGGGTCTTTGTTTAGATCCAGTATCTAATAAATAACTTATTGATGACTGTGAACACAACTAATGAATAGCAGAGCCATGCCTAGAAATCATGTTCACTAGCTCTTGCTCGTATACCCATCAGCCTCTAAGCAGCATCATAACTAGCATGACAGTCCCTTAGTTTCTAAGAGATGATTATACACCACCACCTTGGATGGTTGGCATTTAGAAGCAAATAACCCTCATTTAAAATAATTTATCCAGTTATCTGATGTTACCACTTAGGGCCTGAAGGACTAAAATGGTTCAGTGTATCTGATTTTAGAAAAATTGGTTGAAATTATATAATCTCTATCACAATAGTTATCATTAGCCATATCATGATGTCTGGCATTTTGTCATTTATGTATGTATTGTCTCAACTCATCTCAGCATACTTGAGAAAGATGGTAAACACTTTTGTCATCTGACTTTATACATTGAAACATCCATTTTTTTTTTTTGAGACAGACTCTCACTCATTCACGTAGGCTGGAGTGCAATGGCATGATCTTGGCTCACAACAACCTCTACCTTCTGGGTTCAAGCAATTCTCCTGCCTCAGCCTCCTGAGTTGCTGCGATTACAGGCACCCACCACAATACCTGGCTAATTTTTGTACTTTTTATAGAGACAGGGTTTCACCACGTTGGCTGGGCTGGCCTTGAACTCCTGACCTAGGTGACCCACCTGCCTCAGTCTCCCAAAGTGTTGGGATTACAGGCGTGAGCCACTGTGCCCAGCCGAAACACCCACTATTAATCATTTAGTACTTCCTCTAAATCATCTGCCAGACCGTAATCCATTCAAGTGTCCAACATACAAAATAAGCATCTTTCTGCATTCCTCCAACCACAGGGGTTGTAAGAAAGATATTTTATGTCAATATCTCATTTGAACGAATGCCTCTCTTGCCTGTCTCAAATATTTATTCAGTCTATTTGCAGTGTGATACAGTACAAGAAATGCTAGTTTTGTAACTAAATAAAGTGGGTTTGAATCTAGGGTACCCCACTTACTACCTGTGTGTCCCTGAACGAGTTACTGAACTTCATATTGCTTCAGTTTTCTCTATTAAAAAGGGTGTGCTCTCTTGCAGGGACTTCTTAGGCTGATGTATTAGTCCGTTCTCACACTACTATAAAGAACTACCTGAGACTAGGTAATTTATGAAGAAAAGGAGTTTAAGTGAGTCACAGTCCTACAGTCTGTACAGAAGGCATGTGTAGGAAACCCTCAGAAAACTTACAATCATGAGGGAAGGCAAAGGGGAAGCAAGAACAATCTCTGTATGGTGAAGCAGGAGAGAGAAAGTAAAGGGGGAGGTGCTTCACCCTTAAACAACAGATCTTGTGAGAACTCTATCACAAGAACAGCAAGGACGTCCACCCCATGATTCAATCACCTCCCACCAGGCCCCTCCTTCAACATGTGGGGATTACAATTCAACATGAGATTTGGATGGGTCCACAGAGCCAAACCATATCAGCTGGAAATGGAAGATTTTTATACGATAATATATAAAGCATTAGCAGATGGTCCCGGAAGTGAATGGCTATTATTATTGTGATTATTGTCAGGCATTATGCTCAGTACTTTATCCAAGTTATTTCGTAGAATACATACAAAAACCTTGTAAAATACATTACTCTTATTCCCATTTTACTGATAATGAAATGGAGCTTTAGAGAAATTAAGTAAACTGTCCCCAAACTCTCAGTTAGTAATAGCCAGCATTAAGTCCAGAATTTAAACTTAAATTTTGCTAACTCCCAAGACCACCCACTCAACCACCCCATGTCACTCCCATTCCCATTATATGCCTCCTGCTTTCTCTCTGTGCTTTCACTTCCTGCAGATGGATGGATCCACAGCGCCGCAGATAATGAAGTTGCCTTCCAGCCTGCCACTTCATTACTCACGGAGCTGAGTTACAGCCCTGTACTCCTGCGCCTCATCCCCCTCATCTTCCCGCACCTTCCTGGCTCTTACACTGAGCACAAACACAGCCTCCTTTGGCCCTGTAAGGAGTATGACAGAACATCCCAGTTTATTTGTCAGAAGAGTCTTAGGCTTTTAATAAATGACCATTTCAGAAATACAATTTTACAGATCTCTTGGAGAGCTATAATTGGAGATGGTAGTCATCAGTGGTGACGGAAAGCTGAGCGCATTTGTTTCACTGTCCTCCTGTGTTCCCTTCAGGTACCACATAAAAGCATTAAAAAAAATAGCTTAGCCTAAGTCATGCCTGAATGCCTAAGATCTCCTGAAGGGTAAAATATTTCTTTGTTACTCCTTGCTACAAGGTTGAGGCCATCCTTAAGACGGAAATACCTACTGTAATGACTCACAGGTGGCTTCCTAATGGCCTGTTTTGTTGCTAAATGTCTCACTTTACATGGTAAATCATTGTACCACTGCATCAATTGTGTGTCACTGGGATGAAAACATAGCTGTTCCGCTGCTGATCATTCCAGATATCATAACCCCAACCCATCCACAATGCTTGCTCTTTTATTCTTCCTCTTGTATTAGGTGACTTGTCTTCAGTCTTCAGGTCCTTACTGGAAGAAATTTTAGTTATTTGTTCAGCACAAGTCATTCTATCAGAAAGCTCTGTGTATATGAAAGTAGCACATAAATAAAGCTACCTTAGAGCCAATGCTAGAGAAAGTGTGGAAAATGCCATAATTTCGGATATTAAAGATATAATTGCTTAGTAAATCTGAACATAACATAATTTCACATTTATTTTTTAAAAGTATATTTTTATTCTGATAATTCACTCCTGAAGAGGCATTGCTTTCTTCAATATAAATGATAGAAATACTTCATTAGCAAACAAAATTATACATAAAATAACTTGAATGTCTCTAAAATTAGAGTATCAGCCTTTGAACTTGTCAACTGAAGGTGAATGAGGTTCATAACTTTGGAAAGGAGCACTTGATTTCTCATAAAAAGTTGTAGCCTACAGGGTGGCCATTCTGACAGGCTGGGAAGCATAGCCTCCAGCCAGAAGCCAGAAACAGACACCATAGGGGCAAAGGGAGGGGCAAAGAGAGCAGGAATTTATGCTTAGCAGTGTGGCCAAATGGATGTACTGAGTAAGCTATAGGAGGAATCATAAATATTTATGAAAGGAGAAATCGGTGCATAAGCAATTGAGCTTCATGTCCATTTATGCATTCCCATGTCCAAAACTGGCAGCATTAGCGTGATCCGAGGGTGGAGCTTCAGGCTCTGACCTCAAAACACGAAGCAGAGGACACTGAAACCCTTACTGTGCATTCTCTGTAGACTGGCCAGAACAACTCTGTGGTTGATGGTCTCTTATTAGATGAAAAAGGAGAGACTATGTCAGGTGGTTGGTTTATATCAGTGTGGAGTCCTGAAGGGGTCGGTTTCTTGGAGAAAAAAGGCTAATGGTGGTTAGTCAGGGTGAGGGTAGAACAAGGCATACCTGATCACCTATTCTTGTGGCTGAGATCTCAAGGTTACTCTGGAGTCCCCTTGGCCAAGAGATGGTCCCTTCAGTCAGCTAGGGGCCTTTGCATTTTACTTTTGTCTCTCAGACTGAATTATTTGTGGAGCCAATACAGTGATCTTTATGAAAACTATATGATGATCGGGGAAAGCAATATGGAAAAAAATTACCTATTATTTTAAAATAACTAGATCACTTAACCAACTCCTTCACGGAAAAAGGAAACGGGAATTTAGGGTGACATATGTAGTATTAATTTATGACAACACAATTAACTGAAACTTCAGAAGAGAATGTCTTATTTTCCTGTGATCACTCATATACAGAAAAATGAAATAAAATCTCCTAGATTTAAAGGACCCTTCCATAATCATGAGACAAAAAGAATTATGAAGCAAATACATACCAGGAGGTATTTTTCCCCTGTATTAGTCAAGATAGGATATGCTGTGCAACACTAATAAATAACCCTAAATGTCCGCAACTTAATATATATTGTTTCTTACTCAGCCAAATTTTCTGTGGCCCCATTGGCTCTTCAAGGTCCTTCCAAGTATTGACCTGTATGAACTATATTTGGACATAGGACCAACTGTCAGGGAGGTAATTATGTTACCAGGGAAGCCTTGATGAAATAACTGGGAAAATTTCCTTTTACTTACTGTTATTCTTTAGTCCCTTTATCTAGAGACACAACTGTTTAAAGAAACCAGATGGCCCAGGATGGTGCCAGAGCTTTTTGAGCCTTGACCAGATGACACAGGAAGAAAAGACGCTGAGAAACTGGTGCAAACTGAAACCACAACCCCTGGTTCTCTTCAGATCATTAACATATCATTATAGTGTTAACATTTTGTCCCCTAAAAGAAAATCTCCTCCATTCTTTGTACATGTGATGTATAAAGACATGTGTGTGAATTGTGCCTACACATCTGGAGTCCCACCCTGCACATGCTAACATTCTTCTTCTGCCTCAGCCTTATCCTTAAAAACCCCATGTGCCTTCTGTTGTTTGGGAAGAAGGTGCATCTAGAGTGACTGTTCCCTTTCTCCATTCTCTGGCCAGGGAATAAAACTGTATTGCTTTTTCTAATTGCATGGTCTTTCTTTGTGACCAGTATGAAGTGGGGAAACAACTCAATTTACCAGTGACAATTATAGTTAAATAAAGTCGTAAGGATATAACACTAATCTTATAGACATGGTACCTTTATAAGAAGAGAAAGAGACATCGGATCTCTTGTTCTCTTTCCACGTGCTCAAAGGAAAGGCCATGTGAGGACACAGCAAGAAGGTGGCTGTTTATAAGCCAAGAAAATACGTCTTTACCAGAAACCAAATTTGCTGACACTTTTCGCCACACCTATGAGAAAATAGAATGCCTGTTGTTTAAGCCACCCAGTCTGTGGTATTTTGTTATGTCAGCCCAAGCAGATTAATACAACTAGCTTAGCTCAAATGCAGCATGCATTGTATCTGACCACAGGCCATGGGCCAGAACCAGTCAAACAGCTCTACCTAACTGCATAGGGGCTGGAAAGTTCCATTTCTCATGTGTCCAGAAGGAGAACAGAACTAAGTACTAGTGAGTACTAGTAATGGCTACCATATCTCCACACATATGCCCCAAATGTGAGCTAAATAAGCTCTGAAGTGGGGAAGAAAAGAGAAAAATTTTAGAAAGAGAGAATGAAATCCAGTAAATAACTAACGTCACCTTCATTCCTCTTGGATTTAATCCCAAGAGACAAGAAGAATAGATAGCTTGACTTGTTTCTATTCCGGAGATTTCTGAAAGCAGGAAATTTCCCAAAGTACTGTACGTTTTCAGAGCACAGGGAAGCCATACCATGGCATACTGGAGAGGTGTAATGCTGCTACCATCCCCAACTGGTTCCCAGTGGCTTGCAGGTGTTTCAGTAGAAGATTCTAGTAAAAGATTCAAAAAGCCTATGATACCTGCTATGGTCTAAATGTTTATATCCCCCCAAATTCATATGTTGAAAACTAATCTCCAATGCAATACTATTAAGAGGAGTGCCTTTTGGAGGTGATTAGGTGATGAGGGTTCTATCCTCATGAATGGGATTAGTGCCATTATAAGAGGCTTGAGGGAGCTGGTTTTTCCCTTCTGCCATGTGAGGAAACAAACAGAGGCACTATCTCTGATTCAGAATCCTTATCAGACAACGAATCTGCAGGCGCCTTGATCTTGTACTTCTCTGCCTTCAGAACTGTGTAAAATAAATATCTGTTGTTTATAATCATTCTAGGATATTTTGTTATAGCAGCCTGGATGTGCATCTTAATGTGTGTCTTACCAGCCCTGGATGGACATAAAGATAAATTCAGGTGATAGGGTCAGCTGGTGGCTCAGAAGCTACACCACTGTGGAGAACAGCAGCTTCTATATAAAGCTCCTAGATGTTATACTTTGCAAGACAGAGTTAACAGTTGGAAATGCTGACATAGATCTTGGATTTATAGTTTCAATAAAGACAATAGGATTCCACAATAACAGAGGTCATATAGCATTACTTAACAGACAGAGGCAAGATGGATGAAATTATTGTGAGGGAAAGCAAAGTCAAAGTAGCAGCCTGGGTGACCTGACCTGCAAAGATCTGTGACTACAGACCATACTATTACCAGGAGCAGGACGGATGCCTACTAGTCTGTGGTATGTAAAGCTATCCTCTCCTAAGTAAAGAACAAGCTGTTATACCTAGTATGCCACAACTTTAAAAACAATGTATAGTATTTGCTGGACCTGTTTTAATTGTAAAGCATTTACCACACTTGGGGATATTGCTGTGAGCCACTTAGCAGGTGATTCAGAAAGATGTCAGTTTTCAGGGGTGCTCAAAGCAACAGAAGATTCTGCAGCAGTTCCAGGTACAGTGAAAGGTTTGCTCCCACTAAGACCATATGACTCAATAGATTTAATGACGCTAGAGGCATCCATATTGAATACAAATGCAGGGCATTATCCCTGACAAGAGTCAGTAGAAGAGTCAAGTGCGTATCCCTTGTGTTCTAAAGCCATGCCTTCTGCAGGAAAAAACTAGTCATCATTTGAAAAACAGTTCTAATAATGCAAGGAGCCCTAGTAGAGTTTAAGAACCAGATCAAAAGACACCAGATAATTATATGTCTAGAATTACCCATTTGGAGCTAGTAGTATCAGATCCTCCAAATCACAATGTTGGATGGCTACAGCAGCCACCCATCATATAATGGAAATAGGATGTTCAGGATAAGGTCCAAGCAGGTCTTGAAGGCATAATTAAGATAAAGAAGTGGCCCGGGCTCCTGGAGATCCTACCTCTACCTGAATTGTATCTCTACCTGAAATGTACCTCTCAATTCATACGTATGGGCTTGGTTGAGGGGCAGGGGCAGAGATTCTATGATCAACTGTTAGAGGAGAAAAATACCTAGGCCTAGTTTTCTGATGGAGCAGCTCTACATGTTGGAGTTAGCTGAAAATGCTGTAGCACAACAGTCCCAGGCATAGCTGACCTTGAGGGAAAATCGTGAAGGAAAATCCTTCCAGTGAGCAAAGATAAGAAGAGAACATGAAGTCATTCACCTTGCATGGAAGAAGAAATGACCTAACGCGTAGGGTAACATTGAATTCTAGGCATTGCTGAATGAGTTATCTTATTGGTCAGCTGCCTACAAAGGGTAAGATGAAGAGATCAGAGACAAAGAAATTTAGGGATGGGGCAATGTACGGGAGAGAATACAAAACATGCTACTAACAGTGTTTTATATTATAGCTCACTATAAAGTAACCACTACACCCAGTGCTTACAAAAGAAGCCTTGAACAAAGTAGCAGGAATAGTTTATAAATGGGTGAAAGGCAGTGGGAATCCTCTTGCCAAGGCCACTGCTGCGGGTTCAACCTGCCAGGGTTCTGATGCTGACCTCTCACAATGGCACTGGGGAAACCAGCCAGCCACTTATTGGCAGATTGAGCAACTTACTATTGGACAGTTTCTACTTGGAATTTTACTTGCTAGAATTGACATACACTCCACATATGGGATTGTCTTCCTGGCCTGCAGTTCCTGTCAGCATTACTATTCAAAGACTTCCAGAACTCCTCACTTATAGCATCATATCTCATTAATCATTACCAACTAAGTGACCTATTTTATGGTAATGGAGGTACACTGATGAACATTTGGTCACTTGATCCACTAATCCTGCATGTATTACATCACTCAAAAGCAGTCAGTCTAATGGCGTAATAGATAAGGTTAGATAAGGTCCATCACAGGACAACATCCAATGAGTTTGGGAAAATGAGCTCTGAAATTTTACATGGAAGTAATGGCTGATATACATGGTGTTTTTTCCCTAAAAGCTAGGATCAACTGACTTAAAAAACAAGCAGTACAAGTAGATAGACGATGCTCATTATCATTTCCAGTTTCGAGTTTTTTGAGTTGCTTCTTATATCCCTAAAACTTTAGGCTTTGCTGAATTAGAATCTACTGAAGTTGAATCTGCAATTATTACCTTGCCATTTGGGATTCCTCATGACACTAGGACATCAAGAAAGGAAATGAGTTATATTGGCAGCCATAATTGACCCTGTAAGCATAAGGAGATAGGGCTGCCTCTATCCAATGCCAAGGAGGAAGGAGTACATATGGTACCCAGGGGATTCTCTGGGGCATCACTTAGTGTTTCTATGCTGAGTAATAACTGCAAATGGAGAAATGCAGAAACCATAGTTCAGCAAAGGCAAAACAATCAAGTACTCATATTGCATAGTGATGAAGTTTTGAGTTACCCTACAAGGCCAGCATTCTATCTGCACTGAAGTACTGAATGAAGGTGAGGGAAATATGGAATTAGAGGTAAGGAATCGAGATGAATAGTAGTTATGATCTCAGAAAGAGTTGTAGAAGTTGAATCTCGTCCCACTAACCTCTTTAGTCTTTTGTGGATTTGGGAAGGAACCACAAATGCTGCAGTCTTCATGACTGATCAAACATAATGAAGGGCACAAGCAGACTGAAGTGCTTCAGTGAACGCACTACAGTCGTTCTCCCTTATCTTCAGTCTGAAAAAATTAAATGAAAAATTCCAGAATAAACAATATGCCTTATATTGTACACCATTCTGAGTAGCATAATGAAACATGCTGCCCCACTTCATTCTACTGAACACATGAATCAATCATTCCTTTGTCCAACGTATCCACACTGTATATACTGTCCACCTGTTAGTCGCTTAGTAAGCATCTCAGTTATCACGGCAAAAAGCACAAAATATAGGCAGCTTGTTGCCATCTGTGGATCCAGGCAGCTACTCTTGTACCCTAATTCACAGTTTTGCTCCAACCATTTATTCCAGCCATTGGTGCCACAACAAGCTTCGTGCTGTTATACATAACAGTACCTCACTTAAGCTGCACTGCAGCTTTATTGGACTCTGTATCTGTAAGAATTCAGTTGATAGTCACACATGGAAATTCTGAAAATACAATACTGAAATAACATAAGGAAATATTGAACAATAGGAGATGTGATCTGGTGAGTAGATAAATGCTCCCATTTTCTGGCCCTTTGGTGGGCAATTCTGAAATACAGTACTTTTGATCTTTCAGAGGGATATGAGCAAACCAAGCCACATTGGCTTACATTGCTGTTCAATTCAAGAATGTGCCCTTCCAGATTACTTCACTTACATAACTATCAAATATTTAAAGAAGCAATAATATCAATTCTTCAAAATTTCTTCCAAAAATCAGAAGAGAAAGAGACTACTTCTCAAGGCAATCTATGGGGCCAGTTATTACACTGATACCAAAACCAGATAAAGACATCACAAAAAGAGAAAATATCATGCCAATAGCTCTTTAAATATAGATGCCAACATTCTCAACAAAATACTCTCAAATAAAATCTAGCAACATATAAAAATGATTACAGATCATGACTAACTAGGATTTATCCCAAAAATCCAAGTTCAGTTTAACATCTAAAAATCAGTCAATATGACACAGTATATCAATGTGAACAAAAGGGTGAAAACCACATGAGTACCCCAATAGATGCAGAAAGGCATGTGACAAAATCCAAGACTCTTTCTTGATTAAAAGCTTCAAAAAATTAGGAATGGAAGGAAACTTTCTCAACCTGATAAAGTACATCAATTAATATAAAAATATAAAAAATCCACAGCTATCATCCAACTTAATGGTGGAAAATGGGAGCCTTTCTTTTAAGAACTTGAGAAGGATTCTATTCTCCTCATTTCTATTCCACATTGTACTGGAGGTCCAAGGCAGGGCAATTAGGCAAGAAAATAAAATAATTTGAAACAAGTTCAGCAAGGTTGCATAGTACAATATTGATATGCTGCAAAACACAATTGTATTTCTACACTTAGCAATGTATAATCTGAAAAATAAAATTAAGAAAACAATTCTATTGGCAATAGTATCAAAAAGAATAAAATACTTTAAAATATTTTAATAAAAGCAATGCAAAACTTATACTTTGAAAATGATAAAACACAGTTCGAAGAAATTAAAGAAAGGCTAAATACCTGGGAAAACATGCATGTTTATGGGTCAGAAGATTTAATATTGTTAAAACGGCTATTCTTACCAAAGTGATCTACAGAATCAACACAATCCCTATCCAAATGCCAGCTGGCTTCTTTACAGAAGAAATTAACAGTCTGATCCTAAAATTCATTTGGAAATTCCAAGGTCACAGAAGCCAAAACAATCTTGAAAAAGTTGAGAAAAGATGAAGGACTCACACTTCTCAATTTCAAAACTTTCTACCGAACTATAATAATGAAGATAGTGTGACACTGGCATAAGCATGAAAATATAAATCAACGGAATAAAATTGAGAGTGCAGAAATATGTCCTCATATTTCTGATCAATTAATTCATGACAAGGGTGCTAAGACAATTCAATAAAAGAAAGAAGAGTATGTTAACAAATCTTTCTGGGACAACAAGAGATACAGATGTAAAAGAATAAAGTTGAGCCCCTTCCTTACACACCATGTACAAACATTAATCACAGACTTACCTAAATGTAAAATCTAAAACAATAAAACTTTCTTTGCTTTTTTTTTTAATTTGAAATGGAGTCTCACACTGTCGTCTAAGCTGGAGTAATGTGGCATAATCTCTGCTCACTGCAACCTCCACCTTCCGGGTTCAAGTGATTCTCCTGCCTCAGATTTCTGAGTAGTTAGGATTCCAGGTGCACGCCACCACACTAGGCTAATTTTTTTACTTTTAGTAGAGAAGGGTTTTCACCATGTTGGTCAGACTGGTCTCAAACTCCTGACCTTGTGATCTGCCTGCCTTGGCCTCCTACAGTGCTGGGATTACAGGCGTGAGCCACTGTGCTCAGCCAAAACTGTAAGTCTTAAAAGATAACTTTAGGAGGACAGCTTCATGACCTTGGGTTAGGCAAAGCCTTCTTAGAAGTAACACCAAAAGCACAAGGTGCAGAAGAAAAATAGATAAATTGGCCTTCATAAAAATTTAAGACTTTGTGCTTTAAGGATGCCATCAAAAAGTGAACAGGCAATGCATAGAGTAGGAGAAAATACTTACAACTCATATATGATAAGGTACTTATATCTAAAATATATAAAGCATTCTACAATTCAATAAGAAAAAAACAACCCAAATTACCAAAGGGAAAAGTATCTGAATATATATTTCTCCAAATACTTACAAATGGTCAAAAACCAGGTAAAATGGTACTCAATGTCATTAGCCAGCAGGGAATGGCAAAACCATGTGATACTACTTCACACCAACGAGGATACCTGAGATAGCTTGGATGTTTGTCTCCTCCAAATCTCATGTTGAAATGTGATTCCCAGTGTTAGACGTGAGGCTCGGTGGGAGATGTTTGGGTCATGTTTGGGACAGACCCCTCCTAACTGTCTTGGTGCCCTCCCAGCATTAATGAGTGAGTTCTCACTCTACTGTTTCATGTGAGAGCTGTTTGTTTTTGTTTTAAAGAGCCTGGCACCTCCTCCTCTCCCTCTCGCTCCTTCTCTTGCTGTGTGACATGCCTGATCTCCCTTTGCCTTCCACAAAGGGAGTGAAAACTTTCCGAGGTCTTACTAGAAGCCAAGCAGAGGCTAGTGCCATGCTTGTACAGCCTGCAGAACTGTGAGCCAAATAAACCTCTTTTCTTTGTAAATTACCTAGTCTCAGGTATTCCTTTATAGCAAGCAAAATGGATGAACACAATGGCTAAAATTTAGAAGTTAGGTAATAAGTATTCCTGAAGATATAAAGAAATTGAAACCTCGTACATTGCTAGTTGGAATGTATAATGGTATAACCACTTTGGAAAACAGTTTGACCATTCCTCAAAAGGTTAAAAATAGAGTTGCCATTCCTGCTAGCATTGCCATGCTAGCGATTCCATTTTAGGTATATACCCAAGAGAATTAAAATCATATGTCTATGAAAAAACTTGTATACTAATGGTCCTTGCAGCATTATTCAAAGTAGCCAAAAATTAGAAACAACCCCCATGTCCACAAACTTGAGGATAGATAAAATGTACTTGGTTCATACAAGTGAATGTTATTTGGCAATAAAAAGATAGGAAATACTGATACTTGCTACAACATGGATGAACCTTGAAAATATGCTAAGTGAAAGAAGCCAGTCTCATGGGACTTAATTTACATAAATATCTGGAATAGGCAAATTCATAGAGATAGAAAATATATTCATGGTTAGGGTATCTAGGAAAGGATTGAGGGAGAAATAGAAAGTAACTGTTCCTGGCAATGGGGTTTCTTTTAAAGGTTATGAATATTCTAAAACTTGATTGTGGTGATTTGTTGTACAACTCAATACATATACATGTTATCTATATACACACATACATAGATATGTTATATATATACATATACATAAATGTATCTATGAACCCATTGAATTCTATACTTTAAATGGAGGTATTTTATAGTATATAAATTATATCTCCATAAAGCTAGTTTTTTTTTTTTTTTAAGGAAGAAAAGGAAGAAACTAAAAACAAATGTACCCTTTCCATGGCTTTTTCCTCCATTTCTGTATTTCTCTTCTGAGTCCCCTATACATATTCCCTGGATCACCTCTCATAATAAACTAGCTGCATGTAAGCCCTGACTCAGGCTCTACTTTCTGGGAAAAATGTAGGATGGAAATACATACTTTTGAGTGAATAAGTATATTTCCCCTTGGAGAAAGAAAAGGTCAAAAGATGAAACCACTGCTACCATCACCACCGAGGAAGATTCACATAGTTCTTTATTTACTTACTTTCCTATATCAACAGGATAAACGGCACACCCCACATACATTCCTATTTTTTCAGAGCCTTTTCTTGCAAAGGCTTGAAGAATCAGTGCAAGAAAATTTTCTGACATATTAATTTAGGATATTTAAAAATACTGGCATAGGAATAAATAAAAGGTACTTTTTTCTCCGTCATCTCAAAAAGCCTTGAGTTCTGGGTCTGGACACCCTATTCTCAGGACACTTTAAGGTTGAGCTTTTTGGGTAAGAGTTAACAGTCATTCAAACAACTACTAGTTACCCCATGCTTTCCTTGGAGGAAGGACAGACAATGGGAGAACCTATTCTGTGCATAGAACTGGTTTGAGTCTGGATCTCAGACAGCACAGGTTCTCCAAGGCCAACATGTATTTGCCTCCTGTAGAACAGGGATTTGTAAACTATTTTGTAAAGAGCTGAAAGCAAATATTTTTGCCTTTGTAGGCTACAAGGACTCTGTCACTATTCACCCCTGACTTGCTAGCATGAAAGACACCTTAGACAGTAAAAAACTGAATAAAGGAGGATATGCTTCAAGAAAACTGTATTTATGCAAACATCATTTCTTATAATAGAAATTTGAACTTTCTAATCATTTTTGTGTGTTGTGAAACAAAATTCCTGTTTTGATTTTTTCCAACCTTTTAAAATTATAAAACCATTCTAAGTTTCCAAACCGTACAAAAACAGGTGTAGGCCTGATTTGGCCCATGGGCCATAGTGTGCCATCTTCTCCTCCAGAGTAACGAGACAACTTGTAGAGGGAAGTAAGTGAAGGCATAGATTGGGACCTAAAGAAAGGGTCCCACGCTCATACTTGGAATAATAAGAATAGGGCTCACTTCAAATGGACAACACAGCCTAGGATAATGGGCACCTGAGTTAGGAACTAATGCATACCAAAACTTAGGACTGTATTTGCTGGGGTGGGGAGTGGGGGGTGGTGTGCATGTGCACAAATACATGAAAGTATGTATGCTGATATATGCACATACCCAAACAATCCCAAATTTTTCTAGTACTTTTAGTAAAGAAAAAAATCCCCAAAAACTGACTTTGGATTCTTTTCTTTTGTGAAGACAGAGGCTTAAAAATGTATTTAATTCCCTATTTTTTTTAAAGGTAAGTTTCTAACATTCAGATTTAAACAGAAGTGTTATCTCTAAAGCTAGAGTTTCTATATATCCTCAGAAAAAGGTTGATATTCCTGGTCCCGAAAGCTAAACCCTGAGGAGCATTTACCATAAGGTCAGGGAGGAGACTAGAATCTGAATCCAGAGACAGAAACTCTCAGTTCAAGAAGGTATTTAATATCAATGTAAAATAGCCTTTTTTTTCCTTTAGCTAAATCTACTTACTGCCAGAGGAAAGCAAACAGGTACCCTCTGAGACTTGAAGCATAGCCGAAAGCAGTCTACCTGAAGGGCAAAATATCTTTGAAACCAAGGCTTTATTTGAGAAATCCATGTGAATTTGTATTCTATTCCATAACATAGCTGTGTATTTGTTTTAATATAAAAATAGCATACTGAACTATTTACCATCAAGACAAACTGGCACATCTGAGAATGCATCATGTTTACCCTGCAGCTTTGAGAATCTTAGGCAAACCACCTCATTCCCAGAGGGTACATGTATGTGAATGTGAGGAACAAAAAGTACAACAGGACATGGTTTTTGAATTATTTCACTCAGGCACTCATTTTTGAATTATTTCACTCAGGCATTCATTTTTTATTAGCAGGGCATTATTGATGGAGTTTCAAAATCCTAGCGTGTGGTATGCACTGGTGTTGAATAGCTATGTTGACATCACCTGTGTATGTATTAGAAATGCCAGTATCAGCCTTACCACAGATCCATTGAATCAGTCTGAGGATGGGGTCTAGTAATCTATATTTCATAAATGCTTCAACTGATTATTCTAATGTTTATTCCAACTTGAGAACTGCTGCTATTGTAGAAGGAGTTTGAAGGAGTCATAGAAACTATTTAAATTTGTTGTCAATGTGATAGGTTCCCTAACCTTTCTTTGTCTTTTCATAACCATGTGTAAAATGAGGATCTGCCTTCTTCTCAGGGTTGTCCTAAGAATGAAGTCAGACTGAGCATACACATACCACCAGACATAGCATATGATGATCAGAAGAGCCAGGGTAACCACTGTTCTTCTCTTTTCTCAACTCACCCAAATACTAAAATTGATGCATATAACCATAATTGAAAGTAATGATCTATATCCATGAGAAATGCAGCTGAATTACTGCCCTCAAGAGACCTTCACCATGTACATTTCTCCCATCGACATTATTTGCATATTCTTGACTTTCAGCATATGGAATTTTAAAATCAAGTAATTATCAGAGTTGAAAAAATATTTAGGCTAAAAAGTACTGGTGACAAAACAACTTTCAAGAAGCATACTTTCTCTTTTGATTTTAAAGTTCCTTTGGGAGTATTCATTTATAAATTATCCAATTTAAACAGGGATAAAACCTCTGAACTATCCACTTCAAAGAATAACAAATTGTAAAGGGTACTGTTTCCTTCTACAATCCAAATTAGAGAAAAATCTTTAAGATTTCCTTCTGGTTTCCCTCAAAATCACAGACTATACCCACTTGTTCTTATTCCCATTCTTTTTTCCTCATTTATTCAGTCTGCTTGAAAAACTTTGAACACTATCACAACACAATCAATGCTGATCTACAAAGAAAATAAATATACACCAAAAAAAGACCTCATTGAAAGGTGCAGAGGGGAGTTACATAAATGTGTTGTTTCCTCAGATTTCTTCATTTTAACACTTATATACAAGAATACTTTTATCTAAAATGAAGAAATCTATACTATTATACATGCATACACATGTGTTCTTACATGCTCGCCCTCTCTAAAAAACACATAACACACAATCTCCACTTTCTGTAAACAGGCAAAGTAAATCTTAAGAACAGAGATTCTCTAATACTGAATTTGTAATTATTTGGGAAAAAATAAAAAGCGTATGCATAAAATTTGGCTTTGCAAATAATTCAGACAATCCAGATAATTTAGGGGATTATAAATTGGGAAATAATTTTGGGATAATCTTTGCTTAAGAGAACAACCTATTTTCAAATATGCTCAGCACCACCACACTTTGGAGAACAAATAACTTATGAACCATTGACAAGCTAATTCTGAGTCTTCCTTTATTATTCAGAACAGGCTCCCAAAGGGCATCCAGTAGGTAAAGTTTTACTGACCTTACACTCCTATATAGAACATGAACTCTGGATTATTTAAAGCATTGTTTAATGTCATCCTGACACTAATTTATATAATTACACCCAAGTATTAATCTATATGGGTTTATGGTATTCTTAAGGTAAAGTGGATTTGTCTAATTATTTATCTGAGATTGAAAAAGAGTGCACAGTTTCAAAAGCTGGAGTTTGGGATTCAATGTTGGCAAACTGCCTTCTGCAATATTCTCCCACAACACTGCACACTTTCAAAGAATAAACCAAAGACCAACAAAGGTGTAAAAGAAAGAAATGGAGAAGGAGAAGGAGTTGTTTTTGAGTTTATTACCATGCCAGGAAGGAGAACACAAAACAGAAAAGACATTCACAGAATGGTGAGGAGGAAAAAAGGCAGGGAAGTTAGGGTTTTTTAAGCTCTAAAAACGTGGGGTGGTTCCATTGATTAGGCTAATTAAGGATTGCAAACTACAACTCTGAATAAATCATGGACAGAAGAAGTCTATAAGTCTGTATATAGTTAAGGTATGTCTTCTAGTTCTATAGAGAAAGTCTTCACTTATATCCAATGAGGGCAGCGTACTAGAGTCATGGATTTTTTAATACTTTCAGTTAAGATGAAACATAGCATTCACACACATGTGCATAAAAACACATGCACGTACATTTGCATAATACTGACAGTGAAATAATTCTCTTGTAATTTGGAGGTATTATAACATGCTGGCTAAGGGCTAGCACTGAAGGCAGACTTCCTAGACATTTAAACTCCAGTTCTGTCATCTAGCTGTTTGATATTGGGTAATAATGTAATCTCTTTCAGTACTTGTTTCCTCATCTATGAAATGGGGATAATAAAAGTACTTCCTTGGCCGGGTGCAGTGGCTCATGCCTGTAATCCCAGCACTTTGGGAGGACGAGGCAGGCAGATCACAAGGTCAAGAAATCGAGACCATCCTGACCAACATGGTGAAACCCGATCTACTAAAAATACAAAAATTAGCTTGGTATGGTGGTGTGTGCCTGTAGTCCCAGTTACTTGAGAGGCTAAGGCAGGAGAATCGCTTGGACCCGGGAGGCAGAGGTTGCAGTGAGCCTAGATGGTGCCACTGCACTCCAGCCCGGCAAGAGAGTGAAACTCCATCTCCAAAAAAAAAAAAAAAAAAAAAAAAGTACTTCCTTGATATCGTGATTCCAAGGATTTTAATAATACATTAGCTTATATTTATTGCTAAATAAATACAAGACATTATTAGAAGAAGCTTTGCACGACCACAGAAGGTGTGGTTGAGTAAATCTTGCCATTTTTCTATCTCTCCCAAGATAAATTAACATTCTAGCTTGGAAAGTGATACAAACATTCATTCAACATTGAATCATTCATTTAACCACTTGCATTTGTAGAGTGCTTACCAGGTACATGACCCAGCTGTACTCAGCCTAATAAGGAACACATACACACAGGTAATTAAGAGTTTTTATTGGGAAAATAAATAAAACATAGTGAGAAAAAGAAATGGTTTACTTCAAAAGGAAATTGGGACTGTCAAAGTGGATAATATTTTAGAAACCAGTGAGGAGTTCAGCTATAACTAAGAGATGCTCAGACAGAAAGTTCAAGGCATACAGTACTAATAGTTATAATTTGTTCTCATTTAGTAAACATTTTTGAGAAGCTTATTCTTTCTAGAAATTGCAGATCCTGCATTTCTGCTATTATATCAAATACACTTTGAAAAATATTGTATCCTACGTGGAAAAATAACAGGTTTTGTGGAAAAATCTGTTTTTTGGAATAAGCCATTTAAAACCTGTGAAACTTTGAAACTAAAATTTTAATACACAAATTACAATTTTAATTTGAAAAACACTGGCTAAGGGCAATCAGGCAAGAGAAAAAATAAATGGTATTCAAATAGAAAGAAAAATCAGATTATTGCTGTTTACAGATGACATGATTGTATATTCAGAAACTCCATTGTCTCAGGATACAAAGTCTCGGGATACAAAATCTAGGTGCAAAAATCAGAAACATTTATATACACCAATAATAGACAAACAGCCAAATCATGAGTTAACTCCCATTCACAATCGCTACAAAGAGAACAAAATACCCAGGAATACAACTTACAAGGGATGTGAAGGACCTCTTCAAGGAGAACTACAAACCACTGCTCAATGAAATAAGAGAGGACACAAATGAACGAAAATCATTCCATGCTCATGGACAGGAAGAATCAGTATCTTGAAAATGGTCATACTGTCCAAAGTAATTTGTAGATTCAATGCTATCCCCATCAAGCTACCATTGACTTTCTTCACAGAATTAGAAAAAACTACTTTAAATTTCATATGGAATATAATAGGAGCCCATATAGCCAAGACAATCCTATGTAAAAAGAACAAAGCTGGAGGTATCATGCTACCTGACTTCAAACTATACTACAAGGCTACAGTAAACAAAATAGCACAGTACTGGTACGAAAACAGATAGACCAATGGAACAGAACAGAGGCTTCAGACCACACATCTAAAACCGCCAAACATCTAAAACCACGTGATCTTTGACAAACTTGACAAAAACAAGCAATGGGGAAAGGATTCCCTATTTAATAAATGGTGTTGGTAAAACTAGCAAGCCATATGCAGAAAACAGAAACTGGACCCCTTCATTACATCTTATACAAAAATTAACTCAAGATGGATTAAAAATTTAAATGTAAGACCTAAAACCATAAAATCCCTAGAAGAAAACCTAGGAAATATCATTAAGGACATAGGCATAGGCAAAAACTTCATGACTAAAACACCAAAACCAATGACAATAAAAGCCAAAATTGACAAATGCGATCTAATTAAACTAAAGAGCTTCTACACAGCAAAAGAAACTATCATCAGAGTGAACTGGAAACCTACAAAATAGGAGAAAATGTTTGCAATCTATCCATCTGACAAAGGGCTAATATACAGAATCTACAAGAAACTTAAACAAATTTATAAGAAACAAACGAACAACCCTATCAAAAAGTGAGCAAAGTATATGAACACTTTACAAAAGAAGCCATTTATGCAGCCAACAAGTATATGAAAAAAAGCTCATCATCACTGGTCATTAGAGAAATGCAAATCAAAACCACTATGAGATACCATCCCATGCCAGTTAGAATGGCAATCATTAAAACACTGGGAAACAAGAGATGCTGGAAAGGGGGTGGAGAAATAGAAACACAATTACACTGTTGGTGGGAATGTAAATTAGTTCAACCATTGTGGAAGACAGTGTAGCGATTCCTCAAGGATCTAGAACTAGAAATACATTTGATCCAGCATTCTTATTACTAGGTATATACCCAAAGGATTATAAATCATTCTACTATGAAGACACATGCACACGTATTTTTTTTTGGAGCACTATTCACAACAGCAAAGACTTGGAACCAGCCCAAATGCCTGCCAATGATACACCATGGAATAATATGCAGCCATAAAAAAGTATGAGTTCATGTCCTTTACACGAACATAGATGAAGCCGGAAACCATCATTCTCGGCAAACTAACACATGGATCAGAAAATCAAACACCACACTTTCTCACTCATAAGTGGGACTTGAACAATGAGAACATAGGGGCACAGGGAGGGGAACATCACACATCGGGGCCTGTCAGGGGATGGGGAGCTAGGAG
The DNA here is from genome assembly GCA_004027715.1 of Plecturocebus donacophilus. Taxonomy (NCBI): domain Eukaryota; kingdom Metazoa; phylum Chordata; class Mammalia; order Primates; family Pitheciidae; genus Plecturocebus; species Plecturocebus donacophilus. The sequence goes on from PVKP010002267.1 coordinate 44,587, forward strand.
AGAAATAACATTAGGAGAAATACCTAATGTAGACAATGGGTTGATGGGTGCAGCAACCCACCATGGAACATGTATACCTATGTAACAAACCTGCATGTTCCTCGTATGTATCCCAGAACTTAAAGTGAGTGTGTATATGTGTGTGTGTGTGTGTGTGTGTGTATAAACACTGGCAATATTAAATCTCTACCATGATCGGAACCTACTTTCTTTTGCAAGCCCTATGTATTGGAGCTTGTGCTTTTTCTCTGAGTTGTAGGTCCTTAAAGATGTTTGCTTCTAATAGAGACCAGTTTTATCAAAATTATAACTACAATACACTAGTACACTTTTACATTCTTCATTTTTTAAAAAACACAGGAGAAAATGTTTTTGCAACATCTGCACTGGTACTTGTGGCCTCTTCTAAAAATGTAACATAGTGAAAAGTTTGCAGTTCTTCAAATCACTAAATCAACCACCATTTCTTTCACTAAAGGGAGGCATGTCAGCAAGATTTTTCACTTTCTTAAAATTGTTATATAATGCTAAATTTTCCTCTTTAATTTTAAGAAAGCTTACATACTGATAATTTCAAAACATTACCACGATGGGAAAACGCACATATGAATCAACACAACTTCCTATTGTTCTGACATCATTTTTTTTATTTACCAGTATCATTAAAAACATACTTTACTTCAGAATAAATTGTATGACCAGGCCCAGTCTCAAATATCAAAGAATTCAGTTTAGCAGGAAAAGTACCACACAAACTCAAATTATACTACCTTGAACTACTGCTTTATTAGAGAGATGAAGTGCTAGAAGAAATCAAGGTGGATAGTGATTAACTTTCTGTAGCTACTTTTTAGATTCCTCATGATAAAGGAAAAACACCCAAAGGATAAATAAACACGTTTCTAGGTAGAGAAGGGCATCCAGGGGGGCATTTCAAGAAGATGCAGTAGCTGGAAATGCAAAGATGCAAAATCACTCTTTCGCACCACCATACCCGGCTAATTTTTGTATTTTTAGTAGGCACAGGGTTTCATCATGTTGGTCAGGCTGGTCTTGAACTCCTGACCTTGTGATCCACCCACTTCAGCCCCCAAAGTGCAGGAATTTCAGGTGTGAGCCACGGCACCCAGCTTAAACGGAATTTTATTGGCATGCCCTGTTCATTGCTCTATGACCTCAAACATAACCCTTCCCTGTACCCCTTAAAAATCTAATACAAGCTCTTGATCTATAGTTCCTTTGGTGGGAGGATCAAGGAAAGTTCCACATTTGTGTCAACCTCAAGGTAAAGAACAAAAATTCCCATTCCCACCTAATAAAGTGCAAATAACAGAGTATTTGAAATGAGCTTTGGACTTCCAAAAAATGGCCCAATCTTAGCTAAATTTTAAGGAACCAGGAAACCCAGAGACTCCAACTAGCATGATAATCTTTGACCTTTGTTTACCTTAACTTTTTATATCCTATGTGTCGCACACAAAAGACAATGGCTCTTGAGTGTGTGTGTGTGTGTGTGTGTGTGTGTGTGTGTGTGTGTGTGTGACCATTTGCCAGAAGGGACTAAGAAGAGTAATTTTTATCTTTAGCCGGTGCTCACCAAAGAAGGCCTTTTGCTTTCAGGCAATGATGACAAAGAAAGAAATTATGCAGCTAGTCAGCTTTGTAGCCTTTCATTCTTAAAGTGATACTGACAGCTCCACTTTACGGCTTCTTCATCCTTTTTTAGGATGTAGCCTACTGTCCAGTTCACAGTAGGCACTGAAATCCCTGATAATAGGAAAGAAAAAAAGAAAGAAGTGAGGAAAGGAAGGGATGGAGAGAGATAAAAAGACAAGGATAATTTTTTAAATAATTTTATAAGAAATTTTAAGAATTGTGAGGACCAAAGTTATAGAACTATTTGGGAGTATCATCTGGCTTTACTGACAAGGTAAACTTGTCTATTCCACATACATCTAAATATTTGAGGAGATTTAATACTTGGTACTGGCAGTCAAGGAACTGGAACTCTGTTTGGAATTTACTGTTGTTGTTCTTCCTGTTAAAAGAGAATATTCATGTGGAAAACAGATTAAGGAATAGAAACAGAATTATAACTCCTTAAGATTAAGGAATGGGAAAACCTGAAACCAGGGATATAATTTTCTCAACAAGTGAGATCTAGCTTAAAGAATGAAATGAAAATCAAGATAGCAGATACCATACTCCTTAATTCACAATGATTCACCTTTTTCTGTAAACAGCTGAAGAGGGAGAAGACCTCAAAGGGTTTTTTCTGTGCTATATGACCTAGAACATCTCCCTTCTGGGAAAAGATAAACCAATAAGATGGTATCTCCCAGGACACTGAAATCTAGAATGGAAAAACTGGGAGAATTTTAGTTTTTGAAGTTGAGACCCGCTAATGGGTATGTATGTTTTAAGTAAGGAGGCTTCCTGAGCTCTCCTGGTACATGTTCTTTCAAAACCCAGGTTAACCAACTTCTTCAGTTATCTGAGGTGAACCGGTAGTCTTTCAAATATTTAAGTCATCGCTTTGTTTATATTTGTTTATACCTGAGTCAAGATTAAATGTGATTGCTTATAAACAAAAGAATCAGTTAACTAATTCAATAGAATTATATAACTCATTAAAAACTATCATCTTGGAATTGTCTGTGTTCATCCCTCTGCATTCTTAACAGCCTAGCAGTTTATCCAGATTCTTGCAGTTTAGAAGCTGAAAAGCCACCCGAGAGCACGGGGTAGGCGGAAATGTAGCAAATTCTGTGAGTTACATTTATTTTACTTCATTTTAAAACTCTTTTTATTTATAAAGAAAATTAAGACTTTTTAATAGGCAAAAGAGATTACTGGACATCATGTCAATACAATGCTGGAGGCTCCAATATTATTTGATCTTACAGGGATATGTGCCTTTGTCTATGACTAGGTTATTTGACAATGCTCTAGAGCTAAGGTTAACTTGCAGAAAACTGATAGTAACTCAAATTGTTCTTGTCTGTAGACAGGAAAGTAAATTTTGCCTGATAGAATTTTAATTGATTTCCCTCCTCTACTATGAAAGCCAGTTTTTCTAACCATTTGTAAATCTATTTCAATATTTCTTTATCCCATATAAATTTGTGCTTCTTTGATTTCTCCTTTGAACCAGTCGTAACAGCTTTCCTGCTTGTCTAATTAATGAATGGATTCAATAAAACTTTTGACACATGTTTATTTTGTTTCTGTATGAGAGTCATAATTTTATCATTTAAAAAACTTCCTTAATATCTTGCAAAATAAAACACATGTATAGAAATCACAAAATAAAAACTTGGTTTAGTGAATTTTCCTAAGGCAGACATCCTTGTACCCATTCCCAGGTTTAAGAAAATAGAAATTTCCCCACCTGCCCCAGAAACTCCATCCATATGCTCCATTTCAATCACCACCTCCCTTCCCCAAATATCCAATAAGTAACCATTATCCCAACTGCATAGTTATTGTTTTCTTTTTTAATATAGTTTTATCATTTAAATATGTATCCATAAATATGGTAGTTTAGTAATTTCATTTGTATTACTTTGACACTCCTTATAAATCCCTTTTAATGCATTGATCCCACACCATCCCTTCTATACTATTTATCTGTTGAAGAACTCAGGCCTTTTGATGTGGGAAAAAAAAAAAAAGTTTACATTCTGGTTATAGCTGACAGGACTGTGAGTTACATTTTTAATTTTTCTCAAAAATTCTGTGCAAACTCTTGTCATGAGTTCGTTCAGGTCAGGCAGGGTGAAGGACTGTGGAGCACAAACAGAGCCACATACCTTGTGTGTGGTATGGTCAGGAATCCAAGAAGTGACTTGTAGGGGCCAGGGACTGGAGATATAGAGGGGCTATGTCTGGATGTGCAGGTCATGGCTGGAGGAGGGGAGGACAGAAAAGTTTTCTCTAGCATAGGTCTCCTGGGCTTCTGGATTATAGAAGCCCAAAGCTTAGAGGAGTGATAATAATAATGGGAATGTAAAAAGAATGTGGAGGTGATGTGGGGCAATGTGGAAAAACAAGGTGGAAAAATAAGTAAAATAAAATTATAGAACATTTTTTGGGGGAAAGGGCATAACATATAGAAAAGGGCACATATTATAAATGTAGTTTGATAAATTTTCACCAACTGAATGTAATATGTAACCAATACATTAATTAAGAAAAACAAGGCAGGGCTTCCTTCTTGCCCTCTTCCAATTATTACTCCCCCAAAATATTACTTCTAATATTATAGATTAGTTTTCTCTGTTCTGTATTTTATGTAACTGGAATAACTGAATATGAAGTCTTTTAGGGACTATCCTCTTTCACTCAACACTTTGCTTATGACATTTATTCATGTGTCTGCCTAGAGTTGTAAATCACTGATATGCATGGTCATATAGCATTTGAATGTATGGGAATTTGAACAGTTTCCAGTTTGGACTTACTATGGGTAGTACTTTTATAAACATTCTAAAGCATGCCTTTTGTGAATACATGCATGTGTTTCTGTTGGGCATATGACTATGAGTGGATTTTCTGGGTCATGTCATATGCTTGGTCTAGCTTCAGTAGGTATTAACAAAGAATTTTCCACGTGGTTGGGGAAAAAATTATATTCCGATCAGCAATAATTGATAGTTCCTTTTGCTCCACATTCTCTTCAATACATGGTATATGCTGTCTTTTTATTTTAGCTCTTCTGGCAGTTATTGAAAGGGATCAGAATATGCCATCCCAAAGTATGCCACTTTGGCATAAGGATTATTTTGAACTCAAGGTAATTGAAAAATAGCAGACACAGGAGGACTCTCTGCCCTCTTTCTTTATGCTTAAAAACAAGGCATAAATTTCCTGTTGTAAGGGTCCCTCTTCTGCACTCTTGTATAAGGAAGAGGAAAATATGCATAGGAAAAGAAACGCTGGCACAAAAAAACAGTCTGCATAAACACATCTTACAAAATAACCTTCATATTCTATTAGCTTCCCCCTCTCACGTATTTGCTTTCCCACAATTTATGTCACCTAAAAGCCCAAACCCGCTTTTGTCTACTCACTTCTACACAATTTATTCCCATCATTAAAATGATATACAAGCTCTCAGTCTTACCACTTCTTTGGGTTTTCATTTTCTTCTGTGAAGCTCCCATGTGCATATGAAATAAACCTTTTCTCCTGTTAAATCTTTCTTAGTTTAATTTACAGGCCCAGCCACTGAACCCAAAGAGGTAAAGTTTTTTTTCTTTCCTATACTGTGGATGGGACGTCATCATGCTAATAATTTTTGTTTGTATTTTTCTGTTGACTTTAATGAATTTAAGCACATTTTCATAGATTTGTTATCCAGCAGCATACCATCTTTCATGAAGTTTCTGTTCAATTATTTTGATCATTTTTCTATTGAGTTGTTGTCTATTCCCACTGATTAAAAATTTCTCACATACTCTGGATATGGGTCATTTTCCATATATACATGTATTTCAATTAACTTTTCCCACTCTTGGTTGTTTATGTAAATTTTAAACTAGCCTAAAACATCTTAATGCCTGAAAAAAAAATATTGCTCATATTGCTAGAAGCAGTGAAAAGTTAGTCTCTCATCAAGAAACAGAAGAGGGAAATATAAGAGAATCTGTCAGATGACAGCAATGTGAGAATAATAAGCCTATTTATTGTTAGTTTCTTCATCAGTTTCAATTAACTAGTCATACATGCATGGTCTCATTAAATTCCACAAGAGTAAACACCCTCATTTCACACCTTCATTTCACAGACTCCAGAACCAAAAGTCAGGAGACTCCACCCGCAAATGTACTCCATATAGGTAACTTCCCAAATCAGCCAGCCTTGTAAATTGCTTGCCAAATTTTGAACTCAGGCCGTGTGTCACCCAAAGTGCATGCGGCTACCAAATTTGTAACTGCTCTACCTGGCTTACATGTGGCTGTAAATTCAAAAAAAAAAAAAAAAAAAAAAAAGCTTTAGCCTACTCCACTAGAAAGTTGTGAATGCTTACGCTTATTTATGACTTTGACATGCCAGTGCTGAAAAGCATTATTTCCCCATGGTATTTCCAAAGAGATAGCTGTCCAGTGATTTTCATGTGACCTTCTCAGCAACTAGCTCACTACCAGAGTTTTGATAAACGCTTGCTGGATGAACAGACAAATATGGGAACAAATGAATGAAATGCCTGCATGCAAAGAGAAAACCTGATGTTGACTTTCTGCTAAAGACACCACAAGCAGTGAAACAGGCCTCTCAGTGTCCTCAGGTGTTATGAAAATAATTCAGGTTTCAGATGTCCAAGAAGACTACACCAGGTGAATTATTTTAAGCTGTCACTTCTGAGAATAACCTCTGTGCTGACAAAAATAGGCGTGTGAAACAGCTGCAGCAATAAAATGCACCATGGGTACTGGCATGTGTGATGCCAACAAAACAGAGCAGGAAATTTTAAGAGCTTGGAGGAGGTACAGCCGAAGCCTAGCTTCAGCAAGGAAGGAAAGGAAAACACTAGCAAAATGACTCTTGCTCATCTCAACAAATGTCATACATGTATTTTTTGATGGATAAATATTAGAGCTTTTCTTCAGAACAATTGCATAATTGTGTGTACTAGTACCTCAGTGCATCAAAAGCTAAGGAAACTGCGCATAGCACTCTTGTGTTGAGGAGTGCTAGCTGCCATCATAGGCCAAGCAAGCTGCAAATGAAATAGCAATTCAATAACTAAGGAGACCACAAAACAAATGGGAACATCCCTGGGGTGGAGGGTCAGGACACTTTGGTTCGGTTCCAATTTTGACAATTTACTTGCTCTATAACCTAGAAAAAGTCACAAATTTACTCTGTGTCCTAATTTTGCCAGTCACAAAATGAGGATAATAACTTTCCAACTTATCTCACAAGTCAAGTAAAAATATCCAATGTGATTAACAGTCTATGTATCATAGGTCTATAATTCCCCAACAGTATTATAAAATTCAAAAAGCTGCGATGACTTACAATTTTTTCATAAGTCATTTTGGCAGCAAAACTTCATCTGACATGAACCAATTTGGAGGTAAAATCTGACCCAAACTGCTTTGAAGCTTTTTATTTATTTAGTCCCATTTGCTGAATATTCATAACTTTCACTGCAGAAATGTTAATGTGTATGGTTAAGGATACTGCTCAAGACCCCTTTAGGAGTATTACATGATATGCAAAATACATGCTATTTTAAATTTCTAAAAATCCAAAAACTTCTGAATTTTAAAGCATATTTGGTCAACGGGAATATGGTTTGCATGAAAACAAAGACCATAATATATAAAATATAACCAAATGTTAGATTTCTTACTATCATCATTCAAACTGCTTAATCTTCAACTCACATTTTTCTTGCATAAGCCTGCAACTGTATTCTCAGACATGTCACTAGCAGGATCATTTTATCAATTAAGAACAACAAACATAGTATTCAGGACTTAGGATCTTTCTAAGGACTTCCCAAAAACAGTATGAGAACTGAAAAATAAATCTATTGGCTCCAAAATATGAAAATAAAACTATAAAACCTAATCCCCAAAATGTAGACCACAAAAATCTATAAGACGTAAAACTAACTACTTCATCATTGGTTAAATTTAGTATTCATAAAATATCATTGCATTTGAAAACAGTTTATAGATTCAATTTTTCTCACTTTGCAAGAACACTCATGTACACACAATAATTGTTAAGAAATGATAGCCCCTCATAAATTGTATTTGCTCTTATAGTCAAAGGATTTCTGAAAGCAAAGTAATGAAAATTGTTTTCAAATGTTTATAAAAAATGACATGTTTAATGTGATAGATGCAATTTAATATGTTTTATATAAGTTAAAGCTTATAATAATTGTAATGTTCAGCTTAGCCATGGAGAGAAGTGATAGCTCTGTTAATATCATCTCTAAGAAAGATAAATACTGGGGTAGAGGGTTTCCTCTAGATACCCTGAGCATCAACTACTTTTTAAAAGTTATTTTAACAGCTTCCAATAATTTGGAATTTTTCTCAGTTACAAAGATAAGCATACCTGATTTTTATCTAGGTATTCACTAATCTGGAGACACTTGAGGGAAAGTGGCTGGAACTAATATAACCTTTGTACTAATGGTCAAGTTAATTTGAGGTATTTGTCAAAAGAAGTCATCTTCACCTGGATTAATAATTTGATTCCAACCCAACCTCAAATCATGGTAAATGAATTATGGTCTAAATCTGATAGTCTACCTAAAAGCTTTAGATTTTTCAGGCAACAGCAATTGTTCAAACTGCACCCCATAAGCACAGAAGTAAAATCCCATTGCCCACACATACATATGAGTTGTAGAAATAGCTATCATCATGGCATGCTTTACACAGAAGACAGAAGACTTTAAACCTCTGACTATATTGTCAGAGATTTTGCTGTTATTTATGTATTTTATTATTTAATACTCACAATACTCTGTGAATCAGACACAATCATTTTTCCCATTTTGCATATAAGGAAATGTGAATAGAAAGATTCAGCAGCATGCCCAAGACCAAGCCAGTAACAGAGCTGGGATATGAATCTAGCTTTGCATGTCTCCAGAGTCCACATTTGTAACCATTATTGTGTTGAGAATTCCTAGGCTTTCCCATCCAAAATAACAAGCTCATTACTCTCATCATTTTTCCCCTTAATGTAAAAGATTTTGTATACATACACCTTATACAAAATAAAGTATCTTTATCTTATAGAAATATCTTACTGTGGAACTATTCTTTGGACTAATCATATTATTATGGGACTGAATCTTGTACCTTATTTCCAAATTCCAAAATGATGCATACTCATTGATTTCATGGCCATAAAAAAGATGAATGGGTCTATGAAGCTCCACTAAGAAGTCTGCAATAGTGATACAGGAGACACAACATCACAATACAGCCACAAAGCCAATGAAGCCACTGTTGCTTCTCCAAGCAGCAATCAGTGGCCAGAGAAAAAGGGCACCACGTCCATCTCCACTGACCCACAAATTGCCAAGAACAACTGCCTGGCTATCCTTACCTTTCTTTTTTAACTTTCCTTCTGCCTGATGTTAGCAGGGGAAACTGCTGTACGTAAGACATTCACCTTAATTCTCTAATAGGGCATTTATATAGATGAATGTATTCCTAGGGAAAAAAAAACTCCAGGATTTCCTAGCTTATTTCGTTTTCCACAGTTCCCAAAGCATAGCTCTTAATTAGGGAGAAAAAATATAGTCAGGGAGAGGGCACAATTGAGCCAGTGCACATGTCAAAGATAAATTCCAGGTAATTGGTGAGAACATGGAGAACAGAAAAACTGTATCTTGTCCCCTGGACATCTGCTGTGAAATGACTAAATCCCATTTCTTGAAATCCTAAACAAGGGAGAGAACTCTGCCAAGAGTTCCCTAATCTATGAGGGTTGAGAGTCAGAATAGCAAAAAAGGTTATGAGCATTTGCTTTGAAACTAAGAACACCCTGGGTTGGAATTCTGTCTACCACTCATTAGTCATAATAAGTACTATTTAAATGACGACCAAGGTGAGATAGGCTAGTGTTCACACCCACAGAGAAGGTTTGAGGAATAAGGTGACCCAGCAGATCACAGCAGATGGTTTAGTGCAAAAACGCAATCCTGGAATTGGTCAACATAGGGAACTAGGTTGAGTATGGCAAGTGGGGAGGTGGAGTGGTAAGCCCGGGGCTAGCTTCATGGGTGTGCCACCTCTGCTGTCACACAGGGACCTCTGTGTAGGAGGACCTCACACTTAGTTCAATGCTTTGCTATCACCATCTTGAAATTCTCAACAATTTTTTTAAATTCTGCATAGGGCCTCCCGATTATATAGCTGGTTCTGGGCAGGCCATTATAGATTCAGCCACTGAGGGTATTGCAGAAACCCACAGGCAGATGTTAGGATAAGGATTTGCTTATTATGACTGGTCTAGTCTTGCCTGGGCCTTGCAAGGCAAGAATCCAGCTCTAAGGGACAGAAGAAAGCAAAAGGGGAATGGGTACATCTGTTTAACAACAATGGTGGCTATATAATTTGTCATCCAAATTAGGATACTTTTGAGAATAAAAGGGGGTGCTCTTAATAACTAACATAAGACAACAGTTATAACAACTTGGATTGTCTTGGTCAAACTGAGAAACAGCCAACCTATATAGAAGCACTCTAGAAAATACTCCGAAGTTATTCCCACAGGGAAAAGTTGGAAATAATTATGGAAAAAGCTACCACTATAACTAAGAAGAACATGTGTTCATAGGAAATTCTGATCTATTTTTGGAGGTGGAGAGAAGATAGTAGTTATTGACTTATCTTTGTAAAAGATGATGAACACAGAATAAAAGTTTAGGTAGATAAAACTATTTGAAAAATTGCCCATGTTTTGGTAACTCTTGCAGCTAGGGTGATGAGAACATAGCGTTCATTATACTATTATATGTTTATCTCTAAAAAAAATAATTTGATGATTTCACTAATAATACATTGATTTAATTTTTAAATTCCCTAATAATTTTATTAACAACTTGCTATGAAATTATTGTCAAAGATGAAAGGAAAAACGATTTGAGAATGACTTAAGTATCAAGTGTTCTCAAATTACCCAAGTAAATAAACAATGCTATTGTTAGACTTTCTTTACTGAAGAACTTTGGGATAGAAATCTACTTAGAGAAAAAATCAGAAATTCTGTATTGAAGTTCTGTTTCCATAAATATCACACTATTGTCATTTAGATTTTAGGTCTATTTTGAATGCCTTGGAGTAGGTGTGATGGAGACACTAAACCCACAGAGGTTAGACTATGCTATAGATACAAATTAACCCCAAATCTCAGTGGCTTAATAACAGCAAAGGTTTGTCTCAGGCTTCTGCTACTTGCCTGTCAGATTAACAAGGTACTCTGCTCTTCTCACCCACCCAGGAATCCAGGCTAATAGAGACTCCACCATCTTATAACTGTACCATCTAGAATACATGGTTTGCTTTATCCACTTGCAGGCAATAGACTAGAGGAGTACACACAGGCTTTTTATTGCCTCATACCAAAAGTGATATGTCACTACCATTTCATTGCCCAAAATGTGTCATGTAGTCTCATCTGAATGAAAGGAGATAGAGTGATCCAGGGGACCAAATGGAATGTTTAGTGAGTATTGCTGTTTCCACTCTAGTCCACCCATTACTTTGGGAAACACTACAAGAAAAATGCAGCTCATATATCCCAGAATCTGAGTGAACACTGAATAAGATTTTAAATGGCACTGATGTGTCTGAAAATATTTGTTCAGCAAATGAATAATGAAAAGAAGATTACAGGGTGAATTTTCTGTCTAACTTCTTCAAGCACTAAAAAGTATTCATTTTTATATAAGGGACATCATTAATGCAAATGAATATTAACCGCATTCAAACCAGCATAGCTGACTTTTAACTGACAACACTTTCCTAGCTATGACTAATGTTTATTTAAGGAAGATTCATTATTTCAGTAATCTGTGACTACATAACAAGCTACCTACTAGGTTAAAGTGGGCAGGTTTGGGGGTTTTTTTTATGGGTTGCAGTCAGATGGCAGCTGCGATTGGAATTATCTGAAGATATAATCTCTCAAATATCTGACATCTCTACTGGGATGGGTAAAATGGATGGAAGCCTAACTAAGTATCTCTACCTTTCCACATGGTCTCTCCACAAGACTAGCTTGGGCTTCCATACAGCATGGTATTATCAGGATAGCTGGGCTTCCATGTGGTACACAGTTTCTCCTAAAAAGAGCTTTCAAGAGCACAAGACCCATATTGCAAGGCTGCTTGGCATCTAGGCTAGGAAGTCTTAGTGCCACCTCCGCTGTACTCTACTTGTCAAAAGTGAATCGCAGGTCCACCTGAGCTCCAAAGAGAGAAAAATACACAAAGATATGAGTACTAGGAGGCATCGTTCATTAGAGTGCCATTATTGGACACAAGTATTGTCAATCAGACATTTCATTAACTCAGACCCGAATTTTCTACACTGGAAATAACTCATTTTCAAATGCAAGCTGAAATGTTTAAGGTTTCATATTACAGAAAATTTACTTTGCAATAGTTTCTTTTCTCCTAATCCTCTAAAAAAAAATCTATAGATAGAATGTGATGGTTTGCAAATGCATAAGAATTGGTATTTCATCTCTCTACTTATCTCTATATTTATAAAGCCAGGATGTAAACTAGATGTACTCAACATAGGTCTAGAGCAGTGTTGGCCATGTGGAGAGACTTCTCTGCTTGAGAAAAGGAGAAGAAATAGTGGGAAGGACTTTGCCTTGTAGCGTGGGTACCAGGTTCAGTCTAGTAGAATAGAGCACCAAGTAGAGTCCTACAGTTCCCAACTCCAGGTCCTGGCTCCTAGATGGCATCCCCAGAACCAACTGAAGCCCAAGGTAACTCAACACCCTGAAGAAAAGGATAAAAGCCTGTTGGACAGAGGTGGTGCTTGTGTCGCTCCTGGCATTTCAGCACACACACACAGAGACAGAGACAGAGAGAGAGACTTGGGGAAAAGTAAGGGAAGAAAACAATAGTCTCTTCCTGGTGATCTGGGGAAGTCTTCTGGATCTTACCCAAGGCCACCAAGATGTTACCTCTATGAGTCTGCAAGAGCGACAGCATTACTGAGCTTTAGGTTCCGCGTAAAGCAGATATGGCTGCAGTAATAAAGACTCAGATCATAACACCCAAGTCCCTTGGAATGTCTGGAAAGCCTTCCCAAAATGAATGGCTACAAACAAGCCTAGGCTGTGAAGACTGCAATAATCCTTTACTCTTGAATACCCAGGTGCCCATGAATATCCATAAGCATCAAGACCATCCAGGAAAACATGACTTCACCAAATGTACAAAATAAGGCACCAAGAGCCAATCCCAAAGAGAAAGAGATATGTAGCCTTTCAGACAGAGAATTCAAAATAGTTGCTTTGAGGGAGTGCAATAAAATCCAAGATAACACAGAGAAGCAATTTAGAACCTGATCAGATAAATTTAACAAAAAGATTAAAATAATTAACAAGAATCAAGCAGAAATTCTGGAGCTACAAAATGCAACTGACATATGGCACAATGCATCAGAGTCTCTTAACAGCAGAATTGATCAAGCAGAAGAAAAATTAGTGAACTTGAAGACAGGGTATTTGAAAATCTACAGTCAGTTAGGAAAAAAAAAAGAATAAAAACAAGGAAGCACACCTACAAAATCTAGAACACAGCCTCAAAAGGGCAAATCTAAGAGTTACTGGCCTTAAAGAGAAGCTAGAGACAAAGATCATGATAGAAAGTTTACTCGAAGGGATAATAACAAAGAATTTCCAAATGTAGAGAAAGTTATCAATATCCAAGTACAAGGAGGTTATAGAACACTAAGATCTAACCTAAAGAAGATATTTTATAAACTTACAAAGGCCAAGGATTAAAATAAATGATTCAAAAAGCAGCAAGAGAAAATAAACAAATAACATATAAAGCACCTCCAATATGTCTGAAAGCAGACTTCTCATTTGAAACCTTGCAAACCAGGAGAAAGTGACATGACATAAAGTGTTAAAGAAGAAAACTTTTATCTAGGATAGTATATGCAGTGAAAATATCCTTCAAACACGAAGAAGAAATAAAGACACTTTCCCAGACAGACAAAAGTGGAGGGATTTCATCAACACGACTGATGCTACAAGAAAATGCTAGAGAGAGTTCTTCAATCTCAAAGAAAATGACATTAATAAGCAATAAGAAATTATCTGAAGGTGCAAAACTCACTGGTAAGAATAAGTGCAGAATATTATAACAATGTGATTGCAGTATGTAAACTACTCATATATTGAGTAGAAATACTAAAAGATAAATCTATCAAAAAAAGTATAACAACTTTTAAAGACATAGTAAAATAAGATATAAACAGAAACAACAAAAAGTTAAAAAGCAAGGGAATAAAGTATATAGTTTTAATTTCTTCTTTGTTTATGCAGACAGTGTTAAGTTGTCATCGGTTTAAAATAATGGGTTATAAAATACTTGCAAGC
>PVKP010002267.1:58798-126936 GCA_004027715.1 Plecturocebus donacophilus
AAAAAAAAAAAAAAAAAAAAAAAAAAAAAAAAAAAAAAAAAAAAAAAAAAAAAAAAAAAAAAAAAAAAAAAAAAAAAAAAAAAAAAAAAAAAAAAAAAAAAACAAAACAGAAAACAACACAATGAAAGAAGTAAGTCCTTACTTATCAATAATAACATTGAATGTAAGTGTACTAAACTCCCCAATCAAAAGATGTAGACTGGCTGGATGGATAAAAATACAAGACCCATTGATCCATTGCCTACAAGAGACATATGCCAACTGTAAAGACACACATAGACAAAAATAAAGAGAAAAAACATAGTCTATGCCAATGAAAACCAAAAAAGATCAGGAGTAGCTATATGTATATCACAGATTTCAAGACAAAAACTATAAAAAGAGACAAAAAAGTTCATAATATCATGATAAAGTCAATTCAGCAAGAGGAAATAACAATTATAAGTATATATGCACCCAACACTGGAGGACCCACAGAAAGACAATATTATTACAGCTAAAGAGAAATAGATCTAAATACAGCAATAGCTGGAGACTTTAGCACCCCACTTTCAGCATTTGACAGGTAATCTAGACTGTCTTTTGTTCAATGTCAACAAAGAAATGTCTAACTTAATCTGCATTATAGACCAAACAAACCTATTTAATAATATGTATTTACAGAACATTTTATCCAATGGCTGCAGAATACACATTCTTTTTCTCAGCACACGGATCATCCTCAAGGATAGAACATATGTTAGGCCACAAACAGGTCTTAAATCATTCAAAAAAATTGGAAGTATGCCAAGTATCTTCTTTGAGCACAATGGAATAAAATGAGTAATCAATAACAAGAGGAATTTTGAAAATTATACAAACACATGGAAATTAAACAATATTTCCTGAATGACCAGTGGATCAATGAAGAAATTAAGGAAATTGAAACAAAAATGTCTTAAAACAAATGATAATGAAAAGATAACATGCCAAAACCTATAAAATACATCAAAGTAGTAGTAAGAGGAAAGCTTATAGCAGTAAGTGCCGACATCAAAAAGCAGAAAAATTTCAAATAAACAAGCTAATGATACATTTTAAAGAATTAAAAAAACAAGAGCAATCCAAACCCCAATTTAGTAGAAGAAAAGAAGACCAGAGTAGAAATAAAAGAAGTTGAAATGAAAAGAAAAATACAAAATATCAACAAAATGAAAGTTGGTTTTTTTTAAAGGATAAACAAAAGCAACAAACCTTTAGCCAAACTAAGAAACAAAGAAAGAAGACCCAAATAAATAAAATCAGAGATTTAAAAGAGACATCATGGCCAGGCACAGTGGCTCACACCTGTGATCCCAGCATTTTGAGAGACCAAGGCAGGCGAATCACTTGAGGTCAGGTGTTCAAGACCAGCCTGACCAACAGATCCCAAGGGCTTCACTGCTGAATTTTATGAAACATTTAAAGAAAAGCTGATATCAATCCTATTCAAACTCTTCCAAAGAGTAGAAATGGATGTAATACTTTCAAACTCATTCTGCAAGGCTAGAATTACCACGACACCAAAACCAGACAAAGACATATCAAAAAGAGAGAACTACAAAGCAATATTTCTGATGAATATTGATGCAAAAATCCTTGACAAGATACTAGCAAATCAAATTCAACAACGCATTAAAAATATCATTCATCCTGACCAAGTGGGATTTATACCTGGGATGCAAGGATGATTGAACATACACAAATCAATCAATGTGATACATCATATCAACAGAATAAAAGATGAAAATTATATGATCATTTCAATTGATGTTCAAAAGCATTTGTTAAAATTCAACATCTCTTCATGATAAAAAAAAAAAGAAAAGAAAAATACTAAAAAATCTGGCTGCAGAAAGACCATACCTCAATGCAATGAAAGCCATATATGAAAGCCCCACAAATCTAGTATCATACTGAACGCGGAAAGACTGAAAGCCTTTCCTCTAGGACAAAAAAAAAAAAAAAGCCTTTCCAGAAAAAGACAAGGATGCCCACTTTCATGACTGTTATTCAACATAGTACTGGAGTTCTAGCTAAAGCAAACAGACAAAAGAGAGAAATAAAGACCATCCCAATTAAAAAAGACAAAGTCATATTATCCTTGTTTGCAGATGATTGGATCTTCTATGTGGAAAAACCTAGAAACTCCACCAAAAAAACTATTAGAACTAATAAGTAAATTCAGTAAATAAATTTACTTATTTTCAGGATATAAAATCAACACACACAAGTCAGTAGCACATTTATATGTTAACAGTGAACAATCTGAAAGAGAAACCAAGAAAATAATCTCATTTATAATACCTAAAAACAAAATATATAAGAATTAACCAAAAGAGCAAAAGATCTATACTATGAAAACTATAAAATATTGATACAAGAAATTGAAGAGGACAGCAAAAAATGAAAGATATTCCATGTTTATGGTTTGGAAGAATATAGTTAAAATGTACATACTACCCAAAGCAATCTACAGATTCAACGTGTATCAAAATGCCAATGGCATTCTTCACAGAAATATAAAACCAATCCTAAAGATTATATGAAACAACAAAAGACCCAGAATAGTCAAAGCCATCCTGAGCAAAAATAATGAAACTGGAGGAATCACACTATCTGGCCTCAAATTATACTACAAAGCTTTAGTAACGAAAACAGCATGGTACCGGCATAAAAACAGAAATATAGAACAGTGGAACAGAATAGAGAGCCCAGATATGAATTCAAACATCTACAGTGAACTTTGACAAAGCTGCCAAGAACATACATTGGGAAAAGGACAGTTTCTTCAATAAATTGTACTGGGAAAACTGAATATCAATATGCAGAAGAGTGAAATTAGATCTCTGTCTCTTATCATATATGTAAATCAAATCAAAATGGATTACGGACTTAAATCTAAAATCTCAAACTATGATACTACTAAAAGAAAACATTGGAGAAACTCTCCAGGACATTGGACTATGCAAAAGTTTATTGAGTAATATAAGTGTAGACAATCAAAAAAATGGACAAATGGGACTACATCAAGTTAAAAAAGCTTTTGTATAGCAAAGGCAACAACAAAGTAAAGCAACAACCAATAGAATAGGGAAAAATATGTCCAAACTGTCCATCTGACAAATTATTAATAACCAGAATATATAAGTAGCTCAAACATCTCTATAGGAACATCTCTGTAAGTAGCTCAAACATCTCTACAGAAAAAAAATAATAATCCAAGTAAAAATTGCCAAAATACCTGAATAGACATTTCTTAAAAGAAGACATACAAATGGCAAACGGGCATATGAAAAGGTGCTTGGTGTCATTGATCATCAGAGACATGCAAATCAAAAAGACAATAAGATTAGTCTTACTATAGTTAAAATGGCTTTTATCCAAAAACAGACAAAAAAAAAAATTCTGGTGAGGATGTAGAGAAAAGGAAACCTCATATACTGTTGGTGGAAATGTAAATTAGTACAACCACTATGGAGAACAGTTTGGAGGCTCCTCAAAAAACTAAAAACAGAACTACCACATGATCCAGGAATTTCACTGCTAGGTATATACCCAAAGGAAAGAAAACAGTATATTGAAAAGATATTTGCATTCCCGTATTTATTGCAGCACTATATACAATAGCCAAAAACTGGAAGCAACTTAAATGTCCATCAACAGAAGAATGGATAAAGAAAGTGTGGCATATTACACAATGGAGGTCTATTCAGCCATAAATAGGAACGAGATCCAGTCATTTGTAACAACATGGATGCAACTGGGGGTCACTGTGTTAAGTGAAGCAAACCAGGCATAGAAAGAAAAACTTTGTATATTGTCAGTTATTTGTGGGAGCTACAAAAAATGAAAACAATTGAACTCATGGATATAGAGAATGATGATTATCTGGAGCTGGGAAGGCTAGTGTGGATGAGGGGAATTGGGGGTGATTAATGGATACAAAAATGTAGTTAGAAAAAATAAGATTTAGTATTTGAGAGCACAACAGGGTGGCTACAGTCTACAGTTAAAAATAATTTATTATACATTTAAAAATACTGAAAAGATCATGATTGGATTGTTTCTTTGTTTATAACACAAAGAAAGGATAAATGCTGAAAGTAATAGATACCTCATTTACCCTGATGTGATTATTAGGAATTGTACACCTGTATCAAAATATCTCATGTACCCCATAAATATAGGCACCTACTAGGTATCCACAAAAATTAAAAATTAAAAAAAAAGTCATTTTATTATTCTGGTCAGATTCTCAAATACATGAATGCAAGTATCAGGTAGGACAGTGTGGGCCTTCCCTTTTTATATACAATTATATAAATCATGTGTATGTGCATAAAATAGCTGTCTAAAGCAGACGGCTTGGAGCTATCTCCTTAACAAAAATAGTTCACAGAACATCAACATCAGATTTGATGAGGTGACTTCATACTTGTAACTAAACAAAATGAAAATGAGACTACTTCCTCATTATATTTAAGCAGATAGAAAAAAAGATCACTGTCCAAATCACAAAAGTGATCAAACATTACCCTCATCCAGGTAACACTAGTGACTGTTGCCTCTTTACTACTCACATCTTCAGCCTTGCCCCATTGCTCTTTCCTTCTGGATAAAATGATGAAGACAATCATATAAGTATGAGATAAGGTATGGGTACACAAAGGCATATAGAGTTGTATAAAGGACAACTGGAGACTCAGAGAGAGGACAGGAGGGGATGAGGGATTAAAAATATATATTGGGTACAAGGTACACTAATCACGTGATGAGTGTGCAAAATTATCAGACTTCACTCCTCTTCCAAGTCATCCACATAACCAAAAACCACTTATACCCTAGAAGCTATTGAAATTTTTTCAGAAAAAAAAGAATATTAATCACAGTATTAGTCCCACTTCCTAATAGCACTCAAACCAGGAAAAAACTGCTTCCTCAAATCTCACCAAAATCACCTAATTGAGGCCCAAATCCCATCACAAGCCCCTCCCAACAGCACCCTCCTATTCAGATGCCCATGACTTCTGTAGTATGCTGTCTCCTTTACTCCAGCAACAGCAGCCAATAAAGCAAGTGTCCTTTCAGGTATTTGTTAATGATACACCCCACTTCTTGCTACCAGTTTCTGTCCAAATTCATCCGTGCTGTTACAACAAAATACCTAAGAGTTGATAATTTATAAAAAACAGAAATTTATTTTCTCACAGTTTTGGAAGCTAGAAGACCACAATCGTTAAGGCCCAGTAGGTCCATCGTCTGCTGAGGGTCCAGTCTCTGCTTTCAAGATGGTGCCTTGTTGGTGTGTACTCCAGAGGGGATGAACACCAGTCCTCATATAATAGGAGGACTGGAAGGGGACAAACCATGCCCTCAAGCCCTTCTATAGTGGTGCTAATCTTACCCACAAGGGCTCTGCCCTCACGACTTACTCACCTCCCAAAGGCCCCATCTCCTAATACTATCACACTGGGAATTAAGTTTTGACATATAGGTTATGAGGGGCACATTCAGACCACAGCGGGAAGCAATAATCCTAAACTTGGTTAAACACATGTATGTTCCTGATGGTCTTTGACTGGTGGGCATTATAAAGATATAGGTACAGACGAGATATAGATATAAACAAATTTTTTTCTATCTACTTAAATTGCAAACATACAGAACAATAAACTCACACACAGATGAAAGTGGTTAATTTCGTTCAGAATCCTGAACCAGAATAAACTGGGAGTTCACATTAATCTCTATGCCAAAATACCAAGCAACCATATATATAACCACAACATCAGTGTTTCATCAGTGAAATCTCATGGCCACCACATGAATCTCAAATGGATAATATGGATCTCACAAATGCACAACATCAGGATTGACCAATGATTCAGGGTATAAATGCTGGTTTCCAGCAGCCTCTACTTTTCCCACAGCAATGCTTGAAGTGATGATAGTGATTTCACCTCAATCAATTCATTTAATCAGCTTCATGTGAGACTTGGTTATGGAGAAAATGGAAACTAATGATATGAGGAAAGAAAAAACAACTATGGATTCGAGGTTTCCCTTTCTACATTCTATTTCTGCTGTTATTTCACTCATTCATTCATTTATCAAATAACTTCATGAGCTTCTACTCCATGCTGAATACTAGATACATAGGTATAAAAACAATATATATGAAAAATCAGGAAAAATATTTACTGTAGCTTTTTATCAGCAGGCCACATTCTCCTTTCTCTTACCATGCAAAAACAGTAAAAACAATAGAATCCTTTCTTTTTCCCTAGTTTAACACTAATCCTTTTATTATTTATTTTATATATATATATATTGGAGACAACACACAACCACAAGTGCCTGATTTTAACGGCATATTTTATCATTAAGTGATACACACATATACATATGCCTTATTGAATAAATGAAATATTTTTGTTTCTATTATACTTATGGTTTTAATTAAGCATGAATTTAAAAAATATATATATATATTTTATTGCACTTTAGGTCCTGGTGTACATGTGAAGAACATGCAGGATTGTTGCAGAGGTACATACATGGCAATGTGGTTTGCTACCTCCATCCCCAACACCTATATCTGGTATTTCTCCCCATGTTATCCCTCCCCAACTCCCTACCCACCGCTGTTCCTCTCCTAGTCACCAGCCCCAACAGACCCCCATGTGCGATGCTACCCTCCCTGTGTCCATGTG
The DNA here is from genome assembly GCA_004027715.1 of Plecturocebus donacophilus. Classification (NCBI taxonomy): domain Eukaryota; kingdom Metazoa; phylum Chordata; class Mammalia; order Primates; family Pitheciidae; genus Plecturocebus; species Plecturocebus donacophilus. Next base: position 65,533 of record PVKP010002267.1, read on the forward strand.
TTCTCATTGTTCAACACCTGCCTATGAGTGAGAACATGTGGTGTTTGATTTTCTGTTCTTGGGTCAGGTTGCTGAGAATGATGGTTTCCAGGTTCATCCATGTCCCTACAAAGGACATGAACTCATCGTTTTTATGGCTGCATAGTATTCCATGATGTATATGTGCCACATTTGCTCTGTCCAGTCTATCATCGATGGGCATTTGAGTTGGTTCCAGGTATTGGCTATTGTAAACAGTGCCACAATGAACATATGTGTGCATGTGTCTTTATAATAAAATGATTCATAATCCTTTGGATATATACCCAGTAATGGGATTGCTGGGTCAAATGGAATTTCTATTTCTAGGTCCTGGAGGAAGCGCCACACTGTCTTCCACAATGGTTGAACTAATCTACACTCCCACCAACAGTGTAAAAGCGTTCCTATTTCTCCACATCCTCTCCAGCATCTGTTGTCTCTGGATTTTTTAATGATCACCATTCTAACTGGCATGAGATGGTATCTCAATGTGGTTTTGATTTGCATTTCTCTAATGACCAGTGATGATGAGCATTTTTTCATGTTTGTTGGCTTCATATGTGTCTTCTTTTGAAAAGTGTCTGTTCATATTCATTGCCCACTTTTGAATGGGTTTGTTTTTTTCTTGTAAATCTGTTTTAGTTCTTTGTAAATTCTGGATATTAGCCCTTTGTCAGATGGGTTGATTGCAAAAATTTTTTCCCATTCTGTTGGTTGCCGGTTCACTCTGATTGTTTCTTTTGCTGTGCAGAAGCTCTGGAGTTTAATTATATCCCATTTGTCTATTCTGGCTTTTGCTGACAATGCCTTTGGTGTTTTAATCATGAAGTCCTTGCCTATGCCTACGTCCTGAATGGTTTTGCCTAGGTTTTCTTCTAGGGTTTTATGGTGTTAATTCTTATGTGTAAGTCTTTAATCTATCTGGAGTTAATTTTAGTGTAAGGTGTCAGGAAGGGGTCTAGTTTCTGCTTTCTGCACATGGCTAGCCAGTTTTCTCAACACTATTTATTAAACAGGGAATCCTTTCCCCATTGATTGTTTCTGTCATGTTTGTCAACGATGGGGTGGTTGTAGATGTGTGGCATTGCCTCTGAAACCTCTGTTCTCTTCCATTGGTCTATATCTCTGTTTTGGTACCAGTACCACGCTGTTTTGATTACTGTATGCTTACAGTATAGTTTGAAGGCAGGTAGCGTGATGCCTCCAGCTTTGTTCTTTTTCCTTAGAATTGACTTGTCTATGAGGGCTCTCTTTTTGTTCCACATGAAGTTTAAGGTGTTTTTTTTTCCAGTTCTGTGAAGAGAATCATAGGTAGCTTGATGGTTAGTTTGGGCAGTACGGCCATTTTCACAATACTGATTCTTCCTAACCATGAACATGGAATGTTTCTCCATCTTTTTGTGTCCCCTCTTATTTCCTTGAGCAGTGGTTTGTAGTTCTCCTTGAAGAGGTCCTTTACATCCTTTGTTAGTTGTATTCCTAGGTATTTTATTCTCTTTGTAGCAATTGTAAATGGCAGTACATTCTTGATTTGGATCTCTTTAACTTTGCTATTGGTGTATAGGAATGCTTGTGATTTCTGCAATTAATTCTGTATCCTGAGACTTTGCTGAATTTGCTTATCAGTTTCAGGAGATTTTGGGCTGAGACAATGGGGTCTTCTAAATATACAATCATGTCATCTGCAAATAGAGACAATTTGACTTCCTCCCTTCCTAATTGAATATGCTTTATTTCTTTTTCATGCCTGATTGTTCTGCCTAGAACACTCAATACAATATTGAATAGGAGTGGTGAGAGAGGGCATCCTTGTCTAGTGCTGGATTTCAAAGGGAATGCTTCCAGTTTTTGCCCATTCAGTATGATACTGGCTGTGCGTTTGTCATAAATATCTTTTATTATTTTGAGATACGTCCCATCAATACCTAGTTTATTGAGAGTTTTTAGCATAAAGGGCTGTTGAATTTGTCGAAGGCCTTCTCTGCATTATTGAGATAATCATGGGGTTTTTGTCTTTGTTTCTGTTTATGTGGTGAATTACATTTATAGACTTGTGTATGTTGAACCAGTCTTGTATCTCTGGGATGAAGCCTACTTTATCATGATGGATAAGCTTTTTGATGTGCTGTTGCAATCAGTTTGCCAGTAATTTATTGAAGATTTTTGCATCTATGTTCATCATGGATATTGGCCTGAAGTTTTCTTTTCTTGTTGAGTCTCTGCTGGGTTTTGGTATCAGGATGATGTTGGTCTCATAAAATGATTTGAGAAGGATTCCCTCTTTTTGGATTGTTTGGAATAGTTTCAGAAGGAGTGGTACCAGCTCCTCTTCGTATGTCTGGTAGAATTCGGCTGTGAACCCATCTGGACCTGAGCTTTTTTCGTATGGTAGGCTATGAATTGCTCCCTCAATTTCAGCCCTTGTTATTGGTCCAGTCAGGGTTTCGACTTCTTCCTAGTTTAGGCTTGGGAAGGTGCAAGTGTCCAGGAACTTATCCATTTCTGCCAGGTTTACTGCTTTATGTGCATAGAGTTGTTTGTAGTAATCTCTGATGGTGGTTTCTATTTCTGTGGAACTGGTGGAACACTAATCCTTTCAGATGCCTAAAACTTCTGCTATCAGCCTTGAATTCTGTCAGTTCTACCTGCTACTAGAAAATAATGACACTGGAATATCTGGTTGAGTTCTCCTGAGTCAACTGCTACTCTTTAACACAGTATAGTCATTTTTTAAAAAATCACTGGTTTTCCATTTTAATGAGATAAATTTTAAGGTTCTTACCTATCAAAGACTATTCTAAATAAAGTTTTCTAAAGAGTTAAAGAGTCATCAATCAGTACATTGATCATTATTAACCAAAACTTTACACTGAGGGTTTGAAGAACACAATGCTTGGATTGATGCCAATTATCTAAAGAAAAAAAAATTAATTCTAAAGTATAAAGGGATAAACTATTTAATATTCTTAAGGAACTTTCTGAATATGGGAGGGAAGATAGGATAGGAAGTCAGAAACATTTCTACTGAGAGGTATACAATATGTATAGAAAACTTATCATAATTTCAATTTATCACTTTATTTTTTAGTCAGTTACTACCCTCACTTGTTGGTTTTCTTTATTCAAGGTACAGTGCTTAATGATTATTTGGTACAGATGTTCATAAGCATATAAAACTTAAGATGCATTTCTGACAAAATGCAAAACAAGGGGAAAAATAACACTTTCTTACAAATGTGTTTTCAAATCATTTCAAACAAAGCATCAAAAGGTACATTTTAAAACAAAATTTATTAATAAGTGTGGTAAAGTCTATGTTTTGAAAGTTATCTATTTGTAAATAGATCGTGTGCAAGTAAATATAAACTATTTCTTCAACAAAGAAAATTAATCAGGCAAAAATAATTTCAAGGTAAAAATAGTATTTGAAGTATAAAAAGGTTGTGTTCTGATTAGCCCAAAACATAACTATTGGTTAAAATGGTTTTCAATGGTCTTAAATTACTCTAAAATCTTTAGAGAGGTAATATTGCCTACCAATTAAGAGACTAGGGCACTGTAATCTGACAGAACTCTGTCAGATCAACTAACAGGACAAGTTAATTAAGTCAGTTCTCTCATCTGTAAAATACTCCATATTTATCATAGAGATATTGGGAAGATTAAATGATAGAGTGTATGCAAAGAAATTAGCAGACATCACATAGTAAATGTTCAATAAATGTTAGATATGATGACAGTGAATATGAAGGCATGCTGATTTTATTAATTCTTATACCAGCACACTTCTATAAACAGGCAGGTATCTGCCTACGTATTGACATTCTCATCACTGTATCTATGCTGTATCCATCTGAGGTTTACAAACAGTATTCTAAAAACAAATATAACAAGATCCACTTGACTCTGGTGAATATAAATCCATGACTCAGCAACATGGATAAAATTGGTTATCAGTATGTTAAGTAAAATAAGCCAGGCTTGAAACACCAATATCACATGTTCTTACTCATCTGTGGGAGATGAAAAAGTGGTTCTCATGAAGGTAGAGAGTAGGATGGTGGTTACCAGAGGCTGAGAAGATAAAAAGGGAGGGGAATGCTAAAGAGAAGTTGGTTAATGGGTATAAAAATGAATTTGAATAGAATGAATAAGTTCTGGCATTTGATAGTATAGTAGGGAAATTATAGTTAAAAACAATTTATCATGCATTTCAAAATAGCTAGGAGACTTGTAATGTTCCTAACAAGAAGAAAAAATAAATATTTGAGATGATATATATCCTAATCTCCCTGATTTGATTATTATACATTGTATACATGTATCAGAATATCACATGTACCCCCAATATATGTACAACTATGATATATTAATAAAAGAAAAAAAACAAGAACAGATATATATTAATGTTTGCTCAAGATGGATGGTGGATACACAAGAGCTCATTACTCAATTTTACTTTACTTACTTTATTGTACACCTAAAAATTTCTGTAATAAAATGTTGTAAATGTTTTTAAAAATCTGCGACTCAATTTTTAAAAAAATGTTCTGCAGGTGCCAAAAGTCAGAGGAGGACATAGGAGCTGGAATCTGGGATTGAGTTGGCAGTTATGCTTTAGACCTTAGGCTGAGAATTTGTATAGGTAATTTTCAAAGACTGAAGCCGATAAGCTTATTTATTGCAAACACAAAAGACAAAGGTTCTTCTAATAATCACAAATTTAAAAGGGGCGGATTAGAATATGAGTAACAAAGAAGAATAATTATTCTGCGTAGAATAGGGGTGTAAATGGATGACTACCCACCAGGTTAGCTCAGAAGAATAAATCTCAACGTTTCTGGCAGCTGCAAGGCTGTGATCCTGTAAATATTCACACATTTCTAAAACGCCATTGTTACAAGAATAAAAGAATGAAGTGCATATGCCACATAGGTGTATCAGTCAGAAAACAGCTGAAAAACTGTCAGAGAAACAGAGACCATGCCAGGCAGTCCAAGAGAAGGAATTTAATACAGGGAACCAGGTACAAGTGTGCTGTAAGGGCTCAAAAGTCAACAGGTGAGGGAAGCTGCTACCTCCCTTAGTGTTGAGAGGACAAAGGGGATTGCCTCTAGAGGCTAGAAAACAGGGTTGTCTCAGAGGACCTAGTCTACCCAGACCCTAGACAGATATTACTCAAAAGCAGACAGAGAGGGAAATAAATATCCTGTGTTTTCCCTTCCTATTTCTTTCCTAACTCCCAGTAAGGTCTCCCATTAGGAGTACCTATTTGGCAGTCAGTTAGCAGGGGAGCCTGGAAGGTGGATGTCAAGGAGTGGCCGCTGAATGCATCTGAGAGCAAAGGAGCAAAAGTCCAGCACAATAAGCAGTTGCCAAGGAAACTTAAGGAATATAAAGAACTGTACCAGTCATTTCATTCAGAATAAAAGAGAACCCCCAATAGCAAAGAGATGACACCAATATTAGTTTTAGACAGAGTATGTTTGGAAACGCCACCTAGTTATGTCCCACAATGAAAAAGGCACAACTAAGGTTGAAAATCCCTCAACATAACCATAGTTCTTCCAATATGTGAGAAGGTATAAAAGAAACCCACTTTTAGTACCTATTCCATTCTTGAATTTGACAGACCTGTATATATTCAAAGAGAAAACATTGAGAAATGTATATGAAATAGTCAACACTTTAATTTGCCTAGCGTATTTAAAATGACACAAATACCATCCAATATGTTTATACTTTTATAAAAATAAAGGTAATTTTATTAAGGACTACCATGTCTTCACTTTTCTCATTTATTGCATCATGTGAAGAGTTTTCCAGGACCAGCACAGATTCACAAAATAATAGCATGAGATTATCTCACTGGGAAGTTCCCAAAATGATCTTACTGACTTGTAAAATTCAGTAAGTTCTGGGAAAAGAACATAGAATTCTAGAAACAACAAATTCATATATTCTTTCACAGTATAATCTCTGGGTTTTGCTTTTCTTAGATCATAATGATTAATTTAAAACATCTCCTAGGACTTTTTCAAAATGAGTGCAGAGATGTTAGTAGTGACTTGCTCAATTCAATCCCTAGAAAGTCTGACAATAGAAATCAGAAATTCCACCAATTCATACCCAACTGTACATTTTCAGGTTATGCCCACTCTGTAGGAAGTAAATGAAATGTGGATATTTAAAGCCATTTCTGTTTATGGGGGCCACTGCCCCTTTTCTGTGCCATCTGCTTTCTTAGTTCACAGTCATCAAGCAATACATCCTTTTAAGTTACCAGAACCTATAGCACTCACACAAAGCTGATGCCAATGGAAGCAAAGCCAACACGTCAACGGCTTCCTTTTACCAACCAATTTAATGTCAAAATAGGTACTAGAATAAAACACTGCATAGTGGTAGAATTTACATTTCTTATTAATTTTCTTTACTGCCATTTTATTGACAAACGTCAATTTGTAATTGCAAAAAGAAAAATGATTAAAAAGAACATACAAAAAAGTTCTTACATCACGCTGCTATTGGAGTAAGTTAGCACTCATGCTAAATTTTGACAAACAGGAAATCAAATAAGAGGAGTGGGGAGTGAATATAAACCATTTATAATGTGCCTTCCTACAATTACTGCAAGAGCTGAAGTGACCTGAAAAGTCACTTGGTTAGAGATAATTCTAACCAAAGGAAAAATGAGTTTTTAAATTCTTGGTCTCATAACTACTAGGTGATTCGAACGCATATTGTACTCAGCTTTTAGAGTCCAAAGTTAGTGTTCTCTTACCTCCATGTGGCTTCAAAAAGCAGAAGACCTGACCACACAGAAGCCCATGTGGTCACAGTGTGTCACCTGTGAAAATGCTCACTAACAGAAAATATCTGGTTTTCTTTACACAGAGATATAACATTGCTCTGCCGGCTTAACTTACCCTTTAGGCAAATAACATTCAGTATTAATTGACCTGAGTAGAGTTGTTAATCAGCCTGAATAATTAGGCAAAAAAGTGATTCTTTGTAAAATTAGTACCCTTCCTAAGTATATTGGTGCATAAACTCATAGAGAGAGACATCATGTACCACAGTTTCATGCAAATACACATGGGTGCCTATAAATTTTCTAAAATAAAAAGAACAGAAGAGAAACTATTCTGTTAAAGAAAACAAATTAAGTTCAAGCACACTTCAAGGAAAACAAGCATGTCAAGTTTCTTAAAACGAGCCTGTTACCTGATGTGGCTGCGAACTGGACCATCTGCTGTAGGAAGGAGCACCTGAAGACTTGTTGGCTGAAGTTCTCTGAGGGGAAAAAAGAAATTCCTGCTGTCATACAAGCAGAACACACTTCATGTTTCTCTAAACAAATTATTTACTCAATGTCTACAGTTTCAAGAATGAACACATCTCAAATTCTGTCTGAACTTAATCTTTCTCTTTTATTTCTTTTAAAACATATTCTCCTCAGCAAGTATAGTAATATGGATACTAGCATCGCAACACAGGCAGCCAAGTCTCAGTTTGTCTAAGTTATTTGATGTGGTACAAGTCACCGAAGCTCTCTCTGTCTCAGCTTTTCTTGTATGACACTGGAATAATAATTTTTTTTTTCTGAGAGTCTCACTTTGTCACCAGGCTGGAGGGCAGTGGCGCAATCTCGGCTCACTGCAACCTCCGCCTCCAGCGTTCAAGTGATTCTCCTGCCTCAGCCTCCCAAGTAGCTGGGACTACAGGCGCACACCACCACAAGTGGCTAATTATTTTTATTTAATTTTTTTTATTATTTTATTTTAGTAGAGTCAAGTTTTCATCATGTTGTCCAGGATGGTCTCCATGTCCTGACCTCATGATCCACCCACCTCAGCCTCTCAAAGTGCTGGGATTACAGTGGCCGGCCAGAATAATAACTTTTATATCACAGGATTCTTGTGAGGCTCAAATATGATAGATATGAAGCACTTGGTAAAGAGCTATGCACTTATCAAGTATTAATTCGACCAGCAGAAAATCAGCCACATAAGTTTCCACTTGAAACAAAACTGGTATACAAATGTGCAAGTTAATAAATGAGGTTATTCGAGAGTCAGTTTTTTTTTGTTATAAAGAGATCCTTCATCTCAGGAAAGACCTGACTACATCACGGCTACCATATTTGTGGGCTTGGAAAATGCCCCAAGCTCATGTAGACAAGCTCACCTAAAACCATTCTCGACACCATTTTTCTGTGTCTGCTTCCATCAAGGAAACTAGAAAGCTGACTTTCTCAGCGTTTCATCTCTCTAGGAATGGTAACATGGCACAGCTCTGGCCAATGAGGCATGAGTATAACTCTTCTGGGGGGAGTTCTAGAAAACTCTGTTTTCCTGGTGAAAGGGAAAAGAGAAGGCACGTACCATCCCATTACTCTTCTCCCTCTCTAAATGCTGATATGCTCCATGGAGCTAGAGCAATCATTCTGTAACCATGAGGGTAAAACCAAGAGCAGAGCAGACAGGCTGCCCCTAATCTTGTCGAGCAGCTGAAGCAAAGCTTCAGGGTGGTACTTTTGCCTAAATCTTCCTTGTATAAATGACCATAATCACATTTTCTGTTACTTGCAGAGTTTAATGATATACTCTCCTCTCTCATTCAAATTAAGTCAAATTATAGGAATCTGATTCATCAGAAACTTGTGGGTGCTTTAGACAGAAAAGAACAGAATGACAGAGGCATGAAGATGTGAAAGCGATTGGTGTGCTTGGAAAATGATCAATAGAGCAATACCATACCGCCAATTCTTGTATTCACCATCCCTGTGTTCCATCTGCCTTTCAGGATTCCTATGTGATTCTGTGCTGGCCTTTGCTGATTCTGACAGCTTTCCTGAAACTCTGCCACAGAGAGGTTGGCATGGTGGATAAATGCTGTGTTCTGCCAGCTCAGTTCGACTTTCCTCAAGCATCTGCCCATCTGAGAAGGCAGGGCTGGGTTTAACTCTCAGGCCTTCCCAATCCCTCCTACCCCACTAAGGTTAATGAGATTGGACCCTAGAACAAAGTGTGAGAAAACATTTTGGTTTTTAACATAGATAAAGGAAGAACTAACAAGGTAGTAGCTAGAAGTTAAACCAAAAGATTAACCATATTTCATTAGTGAGACACAATATGAATGAACTTCAAATTTATCAGACTCTACCACTAAATGATCATGTACCTTCTTGGATATTCATTTACCTAATTGTGAAATAAGGTTAAATTAAATGGTCTTCATGCTAATTAACCCAGCACCAAATCTGTACAATTTAATGATTTTTATACTTTCAGTGTTTAAATGATTACTAATATAGTGGCAATAGTGAATTTCCATGGAAATATTAGATTCCTTTCAATTTCTTTATTATACTACAGGTTCTTAGATACCTGTGCAGAATGTACAGTTTGTTACATAGTTATAAACATGCCATGGTGGTTTGCTGTACCCATCAAGCCATCAACTACATTAGGCGTTTCTCCTAATGCGATCCCTCCCCTGCTCCCCAACCCCAATAGGCCCCAGTGTGTGATGTTCCCCTCCCTGTGCCCATGTGTTCTCATTGTTCAACTCCCACTTACGAGCGAGAACATGTGGTGTTTGGTTTTCTGTTCCTGTGTTAATTTGCTGAGAATGATGGTTTCCAGCTTCATCCATGTCCCTGCAAAGGACATGAACTCATCATTTTTTATGGCTGCATAGTATTCCATGGTATATATGTGCCACATTTTCTTTATCCAGTCTATTAGTAATGGGCATTTGGGTTGGTTCCAAGTCTTCCCTGTTTAGTGCATCAATAAACATTTATGTGTGCATGTCTTTACAGTAAAATGATTTATAATCCTTTGAGTATATACCCAGTAATGGGATTGCTGGGTCAAATAATATTTCTGGTTCTAGATCCTTGAGGAATTGCCACACTATCTTCCCCAGTAGTTTAACTAATTTACCCTCCACCAACAGTGTAACAGTGTTCCTATTTCTCCACATCCTCTCCAGATTCTGTTGTTTCCTGACTTTTAACATCATCACCATTCTAACTGGCATGTGGTTTTGATTTGCATTTCTCTAATGACCACTGATGATGAGCTTCTTTTCATATGTTTATTGGCCACATAAATGTCTTTCTTTGAAAAGTGTCTGTTCATATCCTTTGCCCACTTTTTGATGGGGTTGTTCCTTGTAAATCTGTTTAAGTTCCCTATAGATTGTAGATATTAGCCCTTTGTCAGATGGATAGATTGCAAAACCTTTCTCCCATTCTGTAGGCTGCCTATTCACTCTAATGATAGTTTCTTTTGCTGTGCAGAAGCTCTTTAGTTTAATAGATCCCATTTGTCAATTTTGGCTTTGTTGCAATTGTTTGGTATTTTAGTCATGAAGTTTTTGCCCATGCCTATATCCTGAATGATATTGCCTGGGTTTTCTTTTAGAGTGTTTATGGTTTTAGGTCTTATGTTTAAATCTTTAATCCATCATGAGTTAATTTTTGTGTAAGATGTAAGGAAGGGGTCCAGTTTCAGTTTTCTGCATATGGCTAGCCAGTTTTCACAACACCATTTGTTAAATATGGAATCCTTTCCCCATTGCTTTTGTCAGGTTTCTCAAAGATCAGATGGGTGTAGATATGTGGCATTATTTTTGAGGTCTCTATTCTGTTCCATTGATCTATATATCTGTTATGGTACCAGTATCATGCTGTTTAGGTTACCATAGCCTTGTAGTGTAGTTTGAAGTCAGGAAGTGTGATGACTCCAGCTTTGTTCCTTTTTCTTAGGATTATCTTGGCTATACAGGCTCTTTTTTGGTCCCATATGAAGTTTAAAGTGGTTTTGTCTAATTCTGTGAAGAAAGTCAATGGTAGCTTGATGGGGACAGCATTGAATCTATAAATTACTTTGGACAGTATGGCCATTTTCAAGATACTGATTCTTCCTGTCTATGAGCATGGAATGATTTTCATTCATTTGTGTCCTCTCTTATTTCATTGAGCAGTGGTTTGTAGTTCTCCTTGAAGAGGTCCTTCACATGCCTTGTAAGTTGTATTCCTGGGTATTTTATTCTCTTTGCAGCAATTGAGCATGAGAGTTCACTCATGATTTGGCTTTCTATTATTGGTGTATAGGAATGCTTGTGATTTTTTTTGCACATTGATTTTGTATCCTGAGACTTTGCTGAAGTGGCTTATCAGCTTAAGGAGATTTTGGGCTGAGACTATGGGGTTTTCTAAATATACAATCGTCATCTGCAAACAGAGACTACTTGACTTCCTCTCTTCCTATTTGAATACCCTTTATTTCTTTCTCTTGCCTGATTGCCCTGGCCAGAATTTCCAATACTAGGTTGAATAAGAGTGGTGAGAGAGGACATCCTTGTTTTATGCCGGATTCCAAAGGGAATGCTTCCAGCTTTTGCTCATTCAGTATGATATTGGCTGTGGGTTTGTCATAAATAGCTGTTAATATTTTGAGATACATTCCATCAATACCTAGTTTATTGAGAGTTTTTAGCATGAAGGGGCATTGAATTTTATCAAAGCCTTTCTGCATCCAGTGAGACAATCATGTGGTTCTTGTAATTTGTTCTGTTTATGTGATGGATTACATTTTTTGATTTGTGTATGTTGAACCAGCCTTGCATCCCGGGGATATCATTTTTAAAAATACCAAAGAAATGTGTTCTTAAACCTCAGTTAACTACAAAATGTTAATAATTCAAAATAACCCCTTAATTGCGTATTTTATTGATTCTAGCTTCCCTGAATTTTTAGAAAGGGACTGTGAGCTGGTTTTCCAGCCTAATAATCTTGGCTTTAGCAAAGACTCTCTCTACACATCATAAGATTTTGGAATTCACTATCAGACTAATTTTTGAGGCATCATGTTTTGAGCACATACGTCATCATTGTTTAAAGCTACACTATGAATTTCTGAAATTGTAACTATAAATTTTACCTTAACTATCACGAAAAACAAAGTTTTGGTTTCTTTAAATCAAAATAAAATTATGGTAATCAAAGTCAAGATACAAGCGCTGACATTCAAAACATATTTTAAAGAAAAGTGAGATGTGTGGCCTGCCGCTTATGATCCAAGTTATCAAGTAATCTTGAAATCGAAAGTGTAAAGAGATGAGCACTTGTGGATTTGATTGCACTAATAACTCAATATGAAATGCAAATCTGTCTCTCCTAAGAAGGGTCACAATACTTCCATGCCCACAGGTAACCTTTTCCTAAAGGTCACACTGCATTTCAGCATTGACTCACGTATAATTAACTTTATAATGGTGATTGCATCTATTGTCATTCACGCACTTCATGTTCTTTCTATAGCTAAGGATAAATGTAAAAGGCAGGAGTTAAACAACAAAAGAACTGGTCAACATTAATTACAAATTTAAGGACATGGCAATATTCAGAATTGCGTGGTGTCTGTCATGGATATGACTATTAAAAAATCAATCTCATATCACAAATCATAATATCTGGTTATGTTTCCTTGATGTGTTTTTGAAAACAAAAACAAAAAACAAAACTAGCCGTAATACGTGTTTTGGGTGTCAGCTTAGACAAAAATAAAATTACCTGACAAACTAGCTAAGAAATTGTTTATATCCTAATTTTACTCCTACTAGTGTTCTTAGCAATCAAAGAGCAGTACCCAGAATAATGAGGCATGCTGGTTGAAAATGCAAATTATCTGACCCCAGGAATTTACAAATCTCTGGGAGTAGGATCCAGCAATTTGCATTTTAAGAGGCTCTTCAACTGATTCACACTAAATTTTAGAAGCAAAGAAAAATTCCAGAATAATCACAACACATCCTTCTACAGCCACATGCATTCAATGAAGGACAAGTTCCCGAGTATATTATCGATAACGATTTTCTCTAAGCAGATAAATTGAACACTCAAACTCCAGAGAAATAATTAAGGAAATTGTGAGAAGTCACTCGGAAAAAAAGATTCTGATTTTTAATCTACTGATATAGGTTGAACCTTGAACCACAATCCAATTAAATGGTTGAGTAAGGGCTTTAGTTTAGATACCTCAGCCCACTCCACCTCCCTGGGAAAACCCCAAAATAAAGAATGGCTGCTGCCTTTCTGATTTGTTTCTAACACATCAGTTCTTACCCCTTATCAAAACTCTTATCACACTATCCTATAATTGCCTTGTAAATGCAGCTCCCTCTTTAGAATATACATTCACAAAGCTATGGTAAGGGGTGGGAATGCCAGCTGGGGCTGGGTCTTATTTACATGTAACCAGGCATGTCTGTGCCTGGAATTTAGTAAGTTCCCAGTGAACATCAAACTAATTAATTAACAGCTTCAGTAAACAATCCTGTTTACCTTTGGCCCATATCAACAGGAGACAGCTTCAACAGGGAGAGTGGTGATGGAAGTGGCATTCTTGAGGGCAAGTATGTACTACAAATGGTGAAATCAGAGAGCCCCCATGGCTTCTGTAATTTCTTAGCAAGTGTAGCACCATTGGCCTAGACTTCAAAATATTAGCATGGGGAGCTCTGTCATATGGCTTCTTAGAAAATACTATTTGCTCAAGTCGCTAGGGTAAGACATAAGGAAAATGACAGTCACCACTTTAAAGTCAACAGTGTTGGTTAATAGACACGTGTCTCAGGAATACAGTGAAATAACTGAACGAACTAAATGATCTACAAAAGCTAGCAGGAGCTAAAAATCAAAGAAACATGGAGACTAAAATGTTTACCCTACTTTGAATCTTCTCTTTCCCTTCCTCAGGCTGGTAAAGCTTGTGGAAATCCAGGTACTTTATATCATAAAGGAGGGAGTACAGGAGTAAGAGAGTACAGAACATTTTGGTGACAAAGCATGTAGAGGGTGCTATTAGGAAGATCCTTTTTAACAGGGTGTTCTGTTAAACAAAGGAAAAAGAAGAAGTGTTGTGCAGAAGCCTGGAACACAGACCAAATTCAATGGCAATTTAGAGTTGAGGAGCAATGCCAGCTGCTGCAGGGAGATGGCCAGCCAACCAGGCAGCCACTGTTCTCCATCCCACAACTGTCCTTTGCTTGGCCAGCTTCTCCCAAATCTAGTTGCCAGTCACCTTAAGATAAGGAAATTTGGGAACATGCACATTTTTCAGTAACTGGAGTTTTTCCTGGTATTACTGCATGAAGCCTTGAGCATATTTGAAGAAAGAAAAATGAAAAAGCAATAAATAGTGTTGAAAGGTGCCAATTGAACATCTGCATTTAATACCTTAGCATAAAAAGTCATTGACAAATATGATCCAGGATCCAACATGGTATACTCAGACAAACTGAACTCTGGATGGCAGACATAAGTTTTGGGATATTAATTTCAGCTGGAAAAGCATATTTCCAACTCCAATGAAGTGAATCATGCAAGAAACAAGACCAAAAAAGCAAACGACCTACACAGCAGTGAGATTTTTAATAAGCAAGATATGGAGAGCTGACTAAAAAATTATTCTTCCAAGGTAAGAAAGTTAGTAAACTATAAGTAGTAAGACTCTACCCACGTTGACCTGAAAAATAAGTAGCTACACAAATAGCCAAGTACTCCTACTAGGCAAACTAAGAAAAGGAAACTGACAAAGAAAAAGAAGATGGAGTGAAGTTCTGGACTTTCTTTATCAGTTTTGTTGTTAAAAGAATGGCAGGAGGCTGGCCGTAGTGTCTCACACCTGTAATCCTGCCACTTTGGAAGGACGAATCAGGAGGATCATGAGGTCAGGAGATCAAGACCATCCTGTCTAACACAGTAAAACCCTGTCTCTACTAAAAATACAAAAAATTAGCTAGGCATGATGGCATGTGCCTGTAATCCCAGCTACTCGAGAGGCTGAGGCAGGAGAATTGCTTGAACCTGGGAGGCGGAGATTGCAGTGAGCCTAGATCATGCCATTGCATTCCAGCCTGGCCACAGAGCAAGACTCCATCTCAAATAAATAAATAAATAAATAAAAGAACAGCATGATTTCCTCATTATAGCTGCAATATTCTGGAACAAATATTCCAATATGTGTTGCTATACCAATAAATCTTCAGCATTTATCGAGAGCCTATGCACTTAGTATCCAGGAGATATATAAGAAACAGTCTCTACCCTCCCCATCCTTTATAAACACAATCATGAACTAATTTCCCTCATTTTAATAAGAAATTATTGAGCTCAGTTGTGAAACTCAAGAACTCTAGATTCATTTCACTCAGCCGAGGAGTTCCATCGCATTCTTAACACTATGGAGACTCTTCCGACAATTGGGAAAGAAATGCTGTATAAAAACTGACCTAAATCTTTCCAGTTTTAATAAAGCCCCAGATCATTAAAGCTATGACAAACAGCTCACATATTCTTTATCTCTTTTTAATGCCAAGCAACCTTTGGTAATTTTTTCATGATTAAATCAATCCATTTTATTCAACCTTTCTCAGTGAGCCCTAGTTGCCAGCCTTTCAATAGTTTCACTGCCCTCCACTGGACCGCCTCCCAAATCTCCATATTCCTCCTTCTGAAATCTGCAATTGAACAAGTTATTCATTGTGCCTCATTCCAATACAAAATGCAAAACAAAATAAATCTAAGCTAGCCTCAGCACAAATATAAAAGGGAGAAAATCTCAATACAATTAAGCAGTAAAGACTGATTTAGTAACTATATTCAGTAGGCTTTGCTTCTTGCTTTTATTTATTTTCCAGTGAGAGAGGAGAAATAAATGAGTCTTGTTTAAGGAGACCTAACCAAGCCATTGTGCTTTGCTTATAAAAAACAGATGTGGAATAACAGAGATTCCATCTTCCTCTATGAGTTAAAATACAGCACATATTTACTAAAATCCAAATGGTCCTCCCAGAGTTTTTATTTATTTGTTCTTTGAATCCCACTCCAGTTTAACTTTACAAGCATTTTGTTGCATATCTAGTATCTGCAAGGTACTCTGTTAGCAACAGGGGTTACGAAGATGCTGGGGTTCTCCTCTGAGAGGTTTTTACCTCCTGCTTCTCCCACTCTGCACCAAAGAACTACAAGTAAGCCTCATATCATCAGTCTTCATTCCATTACCCTGTTATAATTTTTTCATAGAACCTATCACTATTAAAAATTATCTTGTTCATATATTTGCTTTGTCTGACATAGTTCATGTCCTACATGAGAATCTAAGTACCAGAAGACCAGGGTTACCCTTCTTTTTTAACCACCACTTTTACCAGTAACAGTGTTTCAGTATACATGAGATAAATGAAATAATGAATGAAGAGACTCAGTTCTTACCCTCAAAGAGGTTACAGCCCAGTGAGGGAAGTTAACACATACATAACTCTACTATAGGGAAGAATATATAATTGCCAAGAGCATGTAATTACTATAATTTTTCTTAAGTGTTATGGGTGCACTGTGAGATATGAAGCCCATTTAAGAGATTGTAGAAAGACTATGGTCAAGATGTGGCAGTTATTGTACTTAGCTATTTTAAATGTACAGTTAGCTAGAATCCACATGCCAAGACTACAGCATACGTAGGCTGTGCACTTTGTATACTGCATGAGGGAGCCATTCATAAACTAAAAAATACTATACATTGGTATATTACAACACTCTTCCAGCAGATGTAAAGTGCCTTGCTGTAATAAAATTGGCATATTAGGATAATTTTCCAACCAGTAGAAGTAAAATATCTTGGGAAGGGCACCTTTTTCTCATTTCTAAAAAGGTGCCCTGTGGGCTATCAATGGTCTTACATGTGGAGGGTTGACTTTGGGTTCATGTAAGACATTAGGCCCAACTTGCTAACCTTGGGCTTTGAGTGTCCTAGGTCAGAGGGAAGAAGGAAAGGCACAAGAGATTTCATCAAAGACACTGATTTAAACAACCAGAATATGGTAGCCAGGTTCTAAGGTGGCCTCCCATGACCCCTGCTTTCTGGCATTCACTCCTCTCTGTAGTCCCTGTCCATATTATTTGACCAACAAAATACAGTAAAAATGATGATATGTCATTTCCTAAACTAAGATAGAAGAGACTAAAGTTTCCACCTTGGGTATGCTCTCTCTTAAATCATTTACTCTGGGAGAAGCCACATCATGGGTTACCCTATGAGGAGTCCCATATGTTGAGGAATTGAAGCCTTTTATAAACATCTGCATGAGTGAACTTGAAAGCTGATACTTTAGCCCTTCAAGTTTTCTGAGACTGTAGCACTAGCTAATGGCTTGACTGTAGCTATAAGAGAGACATTGGGCCGGAACTACCTCCCAATCTACACTCAGAAACTATGTAAGGTAATGTTGCTTCAGGCTGCTAATTCTTGGGGTAATTTGTTATCTACAGCAATAGATAACTAATGCACCTTATTAGCAGAAACACTATTCACCCTAACTATGATACAAGTATATGTCTGTAGAAAGCATATAGCATCCTGTGAATCATTCCTAGGGGAGAAAAAGACATTCTTCTTTTGAAACACAAAATACAGGAGTTTGAGGATTTTTTTCCCCTTTAGGTCTTTTGAGAAAAATTAATTCCCTGAATTTTCACACTGTTATTTAACATATCTTGTAGTCACTTTCTTCAAGGAGACAGAACCAGCCGTACTCCCCAAAGACATGAGCACAAGGTAACCTCCAGCTCTCTTTCTGCACAAAACTAAAAAGAGCGAGCAGGATACTCAGTAAATAAATGATAAGTTTCCTGTTATTAACTCAACTTGATCTTGCGGCATCTTACAAAAATGAACTGACTCACTTTAGCTACAGGGCTCGATCTGCCAGGCCACACCTCAGAGAAACAGAAACCCTCTTCTACCACCTCCATTGCAGGGCAGCGTAAGGAGTCCTGCTTTCCAACCATCAAGAGAAGAAGGTGAGGCATACACAGCACCCATAAGGAAAGCTTGAGCTGATTCACTGCTTCCCAAACTGTGTTATACAGAAACTGGACCCACAGAAGGGACTACTGAAAAATGGTTCTTTTGTCAATTTCAGGCAAAACTATACTTTCTAAACGCTCCAACTCAGGGCTCAGCGAATTTTTTCTTTCTTTAAGGGGGTCCAATAATAAATATTTTAGGTTTTAGGAGCCATATGGTCTCTTTTACAATTACTCAAATTTGCCATAGACAATATATGAACAAATGAGTGTGGCTGTATTCCAATAAAACTTTATTTGCAAAATCATTCTTGGGTCAGATCTGGCCCACAGGTTGTTTGTATAGTGTTCTTCTGTCTCTCTGGGATGTTGGGGTATGAGAAAAGCAGGAAAGCTAACACAGAGGATGCTGCTCTCTTGAGGAATTTCTGGACATTTTAGCATACAAAAGGCACTGAGAATTTCTGATTCAAACATCTATTCATGGATCAATCTGTTAAACCCTGTTTCCCAATGTTATTTGTCCAGTAAACCTATTTACTTACTTGCTTATCTTCTTCCCTCTTTATCTCAACTTACTTACTTATTGAATACCTGTTAAACATCTCAGGGATCTGGTCTTCCTTAGAACATACCTGAGTAAGTGAGTTATCTGATTTGTCACGCATCTCTGCCTGTCTGAACAACTTGACCCTAACTCTTCAGAGAACTGGTTTGGAACCTGGAATATCAATGACACTTTAAGCAATACCTGAACTTTCATACAGAGGATAGCTCCAATGGTAGAAAACTTAAAAAATAATTTGCGATTTGTTTATGGAAGATTGATTGAGTGACTGTTTACCACATTTCCCTAGGTCTACTCTCACTTGAGAATTGGTCACTACTTTTGGAACTTGTGATGTAAAAATCATCAAATAGGAAGTTATGGATTGGATCACTATCTCCAGAAAATGTCAAGACACCAGCATATCTAGAATTTAAAACTCAAAGTTGGATGGGCACAGTGGTTTATGCATATAATCCCAGCACTTTGGGAGGCCAAGATGAGAGGACTGCTTGAGGCCAGGAGTTTGAAACCACCCTGAGCAACATAGCAAGATCCTGTCTCTACAAAATAATAATAATAATAGCTGAGCAAAGTGGTGCACACCTTTAGTTCCAGCTACTCAGGAGGCTGAGCAGACAGGACTGCTTAAGCCCAGGAATCCAAAGCTGCCATGAGCCATGATGGTACCATTGCTCTCCAGCCTGGACAGCAGAGTGAGGCCCTGTCTCCAAAAAAACACAAATAAACAAAAAACTCAAAGTTGATTCCACTGGTTGAATTTGCAGATTGAAGATTTCCTAGCAAGTGTTTTGGAAACTTATAAAACACACATAGTGGTGCCAGGCATGTTATTTCAAACAAAATAAATCTTGAATTTCCTCATTAGTCACCCATGATTACAGGCAATTGTTGCCAAGCAAACCAATCCTGGTACAATGTGAGAGTTGTCTACATTAGGGTATTAATACCAGGAGGCAGGTATTGGAGGCCATCTTGGAGAACATTTTGTTTCCCCTAGATATGAGACTAATTATGTGGGATTAATCAAGTCATTTCTGGTCATCTATAATTTGAGAAGATTCAGTTAGTCAAAACTTTCCATGAATACATAAGTCTTTCAATATTCATAGATCACGTTACATATTTTCAAGATGTTTTCATAGTATTATTGTCATACAGAGGACAGTGTAAGTGGGAAGGATCTGGCCAGAGCCTAGCTAGAACACAGTTTCTAGGAACGGAACTACCCCTAACCCAGGATTCCAACCCAATCACTTTTTCCTCAAAGCCATATGAATTCTAAGGAGAGTCAGACCTCCGTGGACTTAAATGCTACCAACGTGCCATAATCTGCAAAGCTTTTCAAAGATTGAAAGGGGTAGAGGCATCTGCTGAATTTTAAGTGTGGTTTAATTAACCTCTCATGAAATTAGAGATTCTTCTTTCTATCTCTAATCACAAAGAGACATGAAACTCTCAGAAAGTTTTCCCCTAAAGAACATGTCCAGAGACACTGAGCAGCCTCCACTGTCATCTTGGGATTTCCTCTTGCCTCTTTATCTGCAGCATAAAATGAAGTGGGAGGACCAACTTCTCCTCTGCAAAAGTAGCAAGGAGTTCCCCTTCGGTTGCAATGATCTCCCCAATCACTGGCAGTTGTAATGAGGCTCCAACTTGCCCATTTGGCTGTAGGTAACCAGGAAAGCATAGCCCACAGCTCCTGCAATGTATCATCCTCCCTGCTGTCAGGTACAACAGCCCTCGGCATAAGTGCTTCTCAAGACGGGTGTGCTTACAGGTAGAAAACATTTAAAGTCTTGCTCTATGACTGAATGGAGTATACCAGAGAGAATGCTTGTAGGACTTTACTGGAAAATAATCGTATAGCTAATCCTTGGGCATAAGAGGTGTAGAAAAGTTAGAAAAGTATGTCAGTTGTTCCCCCAAAGAAACTAAAGATTTTATAATTATTAAAGAAACAACTTACTTCTAGAAAACTTTATCTAAAAAAGCAACTGTATACCCTTAAAATACTCATGAGTATATTGGAGGAAAGTTAATTATTTCAAATACAGACTTTTGTTTGGAAGAATTTTGTTGCCACCTACATAATCTGAAACTAAAAAAGAAAGAAAGAAAACATGGAGGAGGGACATGAAGTGGAGAACTGAGCCTAATTTTTGGAGAATAAGATTTAGGGTCAGCACATATAAAAGCATTCGCAAGCATTAAATGACCAAAAAAAAAAAAAAAAAAAAATTAGCTGCTCAATGCAATGTGTATTTAAGCTGAGTGAATTCCAAGAAATTGTGGAAAGGCTGCCCTCTTCAGACACACTATTTTTTTCATTTTAAGTTGCTATATTTTTTAATATACATTTCTCTATAGAGAAAAATGAAAGATGGTGTAAAATATTTTTAATATTTTATGAAGTGCTTTACTCTAATATGTAAAAGTCAAACAAGTATGTAGAAAAATGTTCTTAAGTACTTGGTTTGTCAGTCTGGACTTGCCTTGAGTATGTATCTTATAAGTATTCTACACAGCTCTTGAAGCATCTAAGCAAGCTTTAGAATCCTGAGTAGTAATTAGTTAATGGAGCTGTCTGGGGCCAAAATGTTTACCTCAACTGTCACGTACCTAAGTACATTCAGAATAACCACCTGAATTCACAATAATTGGCTTTCAAGTCATTAGAATTTTTAATAGCTAATAGCTATGATGAACTCTATATTTATTCCACACAAAGCTTGTTTTTTGCTTTATTACTGTCATTTTGAACAACCTAAAATGACAATTAAGAGAGTTCTGTCATGAAGGAAGACATTGTGCATATTTGGGACCTTTGGGAGGCACTAATTCTGCTGTCAGCCGAATTTCCTTAAAATACTCCATGGAAGGTGGTAGAGAGAAGTGAGTGGAAAACTTGATTTGAAACACAACTTGTTTCTGTATATTTCCTGTTCTGAGCTTTCTTTATTCTTTCAAATGCTTACTTTTTCAATGACCAAATGCAAGGTATTAGTCTAAAAAAAGAGTCCAAAAAAATACCCAAAAACTAATTTTAATTCTTTGTAGTCTATCCAGAACAAATCTGTGTCCCCCGTCTCCCCCCCAAAAAAAACATTCCAACAAATCAGAAAATGCCACCACTGTATTATCTTCTGCAAAGAGGCTAGGAAGAAATTTACTTTGCAAGGTAGCCTCTTTTGCTTTACAACTAAAATGGAAAGAAAAGGTATATAATATGCTCATAAACAGAGGTCACTGGGGAGGGAAATTCTAAACATGTTTGAGAAACAGTTGTTTATGAAAATCAAATTGGAGTTTTTAGGAAAATAGTATGTACAGCAATGATAACTGTTGATTTACATAATACTTGGCTATGTAATATACATGTGCATTTCTGCATACAGACATAAGTATAGGACTTTTTTATAATTTGACATGACTGGGCTCAAAGGAAATACATGCCACCATGTTCCTTCTCTGACTTTTAATATTCAGTTTCATGTATAATTGATAGACTACAATTTTTATGATGGTTAAAATAAAAGTAAATAAATTATGAGGATTTAAAATATCATCCATCTGCCAGAAATACTCAGTTTTTCTTTGAATGAATACTTAACAATTGTCATTCTTGAAGGCATTTCTAGCAGACTAGCAATTTCTTTGGCTTCTTGTGCTCCCAAATTACTCAGGTCTAAAACTAAGATTGGTAAAGAACCAGACTTCAAACATGACCGCATGTTTTATATTTATGCATAGCTTAAATTCATAGCATTTGGGCAGAAAAGTCAGCACTGCACTAAATGCTGAGTTTGAATTATACCTATATACTGGGGTAAAATGAGGGAACTCCAAATGAAGCCAAGAGAAGGCACTTTCTACTCTGTAAGTAAGGCCTTGAGGTAAAAAGAAGTTAATTACACGTGCCAAAACTTCTGGGATTTCAAACGTAAGCACATTTGTTTACATAATTAAAATTCTGTGAAATTATATTTTGAACATGTATTCAAATACAAATGTTACATATGTATGTTTACAACATTATAAACTTGCACAGTTCATATCTAATATAAATTAAGTAATATCAACTGTTTATTATTTAGGTAATATATAGTATATATTTATATATACAATATACAATATGTTTTAAATATAAGTATGTATATATGTATTACTTAGATTTATACATTATAAACACAAGAATATATTTACTTATGTGTATAATACACAAATATGGCAGTTTCCCCATATTTGTGTCTTTAGTCCCATCCCCATCTACTGTTGTCCACAATCTGGAAATATTACATACGATAAGATATTTTGAGAGAGAGAGACCACATTCACATAATGTTTATTACAATATATTAATTATTCCATTTTATTACTACTTGTTAATCCTTACTGTGCTTAATTTACAAATTAAACTTCATCATATGTATGTATGTATGTAGGAGAAAACTACATATATATATATATAACTATGTATAACTATATATAAAATATATATATATAACTATGTATAACTATATAATATATATACATATATATTTATATGTGGCTTGATATTATTTATGGTTTCAGGTATCCACTGGGGGTTTTGGAATGTATCCCCTGTCAATAAGGCAGACTACTATATTTATAATACACCACATATGGTATATATTATATATAAATGTAATATATAGTATATATTATATATGCATATTACATAATTATAATAAAAATATAATATACCATATAATGATATTACATATTATTTATACTATATATATTGCTGCATATGTGTACATACAAAACTCCATGTGATATTTAAGAGATTTCTAAAGGTTATCTTAACTGTCTGCAATTTCTACCTTCCCTTAGGGCACTAGAATATAATCCTTTTATAAAAGATGATGCCATTGTTATCTGTTCTTCTCACCAGAGCAGTTCACAAGCCCTCCTCCTCCTGCAGACATGAACTTATCTCTAATATTGTGCTCAGGAACTTGATACTCTTTCAGATCTAAAACCAATTAATATTTTTATTGATATTCGCTATTTTGGTCTTGTTCTACCGGCTACTTTAATTCTAACTTTGTGGGATAATTATTGATGTATCTATCATAAGTTGAAAGAAAGAGCGAGTCACCCAAGAGGTGTGAAACTGAGAGTTAATGGTTAATTCTGGGACAAGCCTGCTTGATGGACAGGTGAGTACTGTAACCATTGAACCTCACAGCCTCTCCAGGTTTTCTGTGCTTCCCTTAGCAAATATTATGAGGCACCAGATGATTCTTAAGACACCAGCACAATCCTTTTAAAAGGCCCTTGAAACCTCTTCTTCCCTCATATACACATTAAATAAGCCAGCATTCACACCAACGTCCCCTCACAGATTGGCCATTATGAGCTACTCTTTTCACAGCACAGACATTTGCCAGGGGAAAACCCCACATACAGAAGGATTGTTTCTTGTGATTAACTGGTAGAATAAAAAGGATAAAAAAAACAAAAACAAAAAAACAGGGCCAGAGTTCAAGAAATGCATAGCCATTTTTCCCACATGAGCAAAATGTTCATAAAAACAAACAGTGCATGCATAGAGCCAATATGGCAACATTCAGGCATGGGCTTGTCTTTATAATCACTTACAAAACTGTGGGAGAAAAGGAAGAAGTCCAATGTGACATCCTAACATATTTTGCTGTATACTTTTGAATTTGTTAGTGAGCAGGCAGGAGTGGCCCTTTCTCAAGGAAAACTTCAGGCTTCAGAGTGTGAGCAGGGACACACATGAGCAATGGCTGTGTTTGTGAAAGCACACATAGTTCTGGGCACATCCAATTCCTTTCATCATCCAAGGGAAACCTATTCCAGTCTGGATACAGAGAAAAGTACCACAGCTGTGCATGGAAGGAAGCAGCCAGGAAATTTCCTGAAAGCACCAGCCCTATCTTTCAGCTTGCTGTTCCAGGATTTCCCATGGCTCTGCCAGGCCCGAGTTCCATGCAGAATGTTCGACTCAGAATAATGGAGCTAGAAATATCTGTAATGAGCAGCTGTTAAGTGGCTTGCCTAGTTCCCATTCTCACTTTTTAAAAAAATTTTTTATAACAACAGCAGATTCCTTTGAGAAACTCCTCCACCCTCACTACATAGCAATTCAGGGGCCTTGTCCTCCAGATGACCCAAGGCTGCCAGGCAGTTTCCTTACCAAAAATTTGGATCTTGAATAGAATGGCCCCAAAGGCAACTAGAGGTGATTCATCCTGACAGAGATGCCCTGGAAAGACCATTTATCAGCTGCTATAACTGTCCTAGATCTCTGGAGCTTCCCTGGTTGCTGCCTTTGCCAAGCACTGGAGGCTCATTTTTTAAAATTTAATTATACAATCTACAACATATCCTTCCATGAATTTCATTTTCTTTGAGTTAGCCAGGATTTGCTTCTGTTGGCTTGAAACCATAACTGGTATAGACCATTACCAATTACCTTGTATCCAATTTATTTGCCAATCTTTACTGCACATTAAGTTCTGCTCATCATAGATATGATTTTCTCTTTATATATACATATTATAATATACATTATAGTACATTTCATTCTACTATAATATACTCTGCCATATTTTTTTTTTCATCCTTAAAATGCCCCAATGGTAGATTTATGCATGCAATTACATTAGAGATGAGAAAGTAATGGAAACGCAAATAGGCTTCACCAGTGCGAAGCATCAGTATCACCTAAAGGCTTTAACAAACTGCAGACTCCTGGTCCCCATCTTTAGACTGCTGATTCAGTAGGTCTAAGAGGGGCCCTGATAAGTTATTTTTTTAACGGGTCCCCAGATGATAATGTTGCTCATCTAGGACTACATTTGTGTTCTAGTAGCTTAAGTCAATGCTTCTCAAATTTGAATGAACTTACAGATTGTTTGGGGAATAGATTCTGATACAACAAATATGGGGTGTGGCCTGAAACTCTGCATTTCTAACAGGCTGCAGGAGATGCTGCTGCTGCCAAACCACAATGAAGAGCAAGGGATGACTTGGCTGAGCCAGATCTCACAGTAAATAACCGCCAGAGTTTCAGCTTGATTTCAGGTTTGCCTCCTCTTATGCACTCTACCGCTTCCCTTCAAAAAGCCTGGTCTTTGCAAATAAGAAGGCTGAATCCCAGAATGATCACACAACTTGATTGACCAGATCTCACAGCTGGTTAGTTATAAATTCAACAGGGCACAACCCCAATCTTTGATCTTTGACCTTTTGACCCAATTTTTTCCGCACTTTGGCAGTGAGGAATCCCTGCCACCTACAGCAGCCCCCTTTCAGACGGGGCAAGACACAGCCTTAGTCTAAAACATGGAAAGACTGTAGAGAACAGGTGTCAAAACTAGTGACTCGCCAGCCCTCTCCTGCTCATAGCAGTGTTATATCCTGACAGAGTTGCCCTGGAGAGATCATTTATCAGCCTGTATCACTGGCCTAGCTCTCTGGAGCTTCCCTGCTTGTTGTATATATTTGTTTGGTTGGTCTTATATTTAAATATGGGGAACTTTACACTATAATCCAGAATGAAAATTGTGAAGACCTGGCAACACAGAGTCCAGATTCATACTTTACAAAAATCAGCTCTGACTGTAAGGAGAGGAACACAGGGGCATGCAGCCATTAAAACAGCCACAAGGTCTTATATGATGGTCATTAAAACAGCCACACGGTCAGTCATATGAATTTATATGGTGGGAGATAAAGTATCTGTCCCCCTTTGGAAGGACAAAGAACAATACTTCACCAAAGTTCTTAGCCTTCAGCTGGGAAACTCCATGGGCCTTAAAATTTGAATAGCTGAGAAAAATCAGAGGCCCATGAAACTGGGGCACTTAATTGTCAATATTTTCCTAGGATACTATGCAGGAAGGTGCAGAACTGAGCCAGGTTTTTAGAAAAGGTTGTATCTGTTCAAGGACTAAAGAAAGAAAAATCCAGCATGCATGCCCCTGACTTTGCTGTTAAATGAAGGTGGCATCTTACCTTTGAATGACAGCTGAGCTCACAGGTGCCTTTCTCTTATACAAGTACAAATAGCTAACACTGCCGAAGTAACCACGGGGTCTCTACTCTTCGTAAAGTCCTAGCACTTTGATTGGTGATTGTTTGCTGGTTTGCAGAGTACTCTGCCTTTTTAAAAATTTTCATTTTCTCTATCCTTATGGATTAGTGGTCCCTGTTGCACACAGCCAAGTATGTTCCTGAACAAGGCCAAGGATCCAGCTGGCAAAATCCTGCTTTAGCATAATTTTAAATCGCCGAGTCAACATAATGCCACTCTTCTGTTTAAATTACTGAACAATTAGAGCTATGTGGGATGTAATTCCAGGCCAAGTCCGGCCCTGTGTGCAGCTCATTCTTTTGTTATTATTGTTGTAGTTAAATGGGTTTACTAAAGCATATACAGAAGTGGGTTGGGGGCAGATTTCAGGGAAATAAAACTTATGTACAGAAGGTAAACACTGACACCCTCTTTGTTTAAGACAAAAGGTTTGCCCGTAATTCATCACATCTTTAAGACCACAATCGCACTTGCACACACACACACACACACAAACACACATATATTTAGAAAGTGTGGAGGTGGATGGGGAGAGAGAGAGAGCACGCGTGCCCTGAGAGGGAACAGCCCTATCCTCTAGTGTTCTGCCGCCGCCTGCCTCCTTGCTGCCTGAAGGTAGAAATAATGAGCCTGCAGAAGGGAGTGACAGATTTTATCTTGGAGACACTGACCCCAATGACTCCATTAGCATTGTTCCAAATGAAAAGTCGCCCTTCCTCTATGGAGATTGGAGGGGGGCTGCTGGGGAGACCGGAGGCAAGATGTTTAGATTCCATTTGGAACCGGATCCTTCCCCAGAACCAAGGACATGTTGTACCCTCATCCCTGCATCCCACAGCAGCCAGGCCCTGTCTATTTCTGGGCAACTTGGCTGCAACAGAATAAGAGCCTCTCAAGTCAAGGCATGCTATCCACCCCTCCCTGTTTCAACTGGAATCCATAAGCCCTTTCAGTCAGAGTCACAGGTGTCCAGGCAGCCCAAGTGACTGATGCCCTCCAGCACAGCCCAATAGCATATCATGCACCAATTTCTTTTCTGAGACCCTTATCACATAGAAGATCAAAGCCATCTGTCAACTCCAGAGAGCTGACTTTCCAGAGAGAACCATCCTTTCCAGTTCTGAACCAGGACAGAAAGGGGAGGTAAAGTAGGGTAATAGAGGGGAGGAGAAGTTAAACACACACACACACACACACACACACTAGCGCATCATTGGAGACTCCTGGCAAAAGCATCTTATTCAAGAATGGAAAGACCCACTAAATCTGAGAAAACAGTTTATCAGACATCCACCTTTTATTCTGGTATCAGATGTGTTTTAGTATAGAGATGCTGTGGATGAATAAGTTTGGGGTTTAGTGTGGCTGTAATTGCAAACTTACTTGCTGTGGTACTTGCGCAAGTTTAAGTAACTTGAATAAATAGCTTTGAGGGGCCAGTTTCTTCATCAACAAAACAAAGATTTTAGTTTCTACTTTGCAGAATCTTGTCGTAAATTAAATGCAAAAAGCTATGGTGCACTTAGAACAGTGCCTGGCACATACAAGAAATTCAATTATATATAGACTAATATTAACAGCAATAATATTTCAATAAACCCTCTAAATGCAGTCAAGAATTCTATATGTAGAGGTAGCCCCTAAGAATGTAAGGCTTGCAGATGAGTTCATTTCTGCCTTGGATCTATATTGCCACATAAAAATTTTCTTGAACCATGTTCTTCCCTGAGTTCTGTTTTGAGAAGGCCCACATTGTTAAATCAACCTTTGTTTACGACTGAACTTAATAAGAGAGTGAGGATTCTGAGTGACAGCTCTGTGGCAGGACTGGCTAGGAAGAGTATTTTAGGTAGCTCCCCGAACTGAGATAGCTCCTAGATAGTCACTCATTGCAGGGAGAGTATCAGTAAGTCAGAGCATGCTGGAAACCACTGAGTAAATGTAGTACATCTTCCAGGAGCATTTTTTTTTCCTGAATAAGTAATTTAGAGTATAATTTTTAAGTTACAACAAACATGGATATAAGTGAAACAAAATGAGAAATAGCATTACATTTTTAACTTAAACACAAAACTTCAAAAGAAATTCAGGCTTTTCGGAGGTCCCTAGGGGGTAGGGACTGGGTTGCTGAGAAACACTAGTTCCCCACTCAGTTGCAGGACAACCTGTACAGTGGAAGTTATAATTACCATTTTATTGGTGAAGAATCAAGACAACTAATCTACAGTGACAGAAAACAGATCAGTGGTTTCCTAGGGCCAGGGTCAGGCTTGCTGACCACAAAGGGACATGAAGGGACATTTGGGGTGACAAATATTCTACATCTTGATTGTAGTGATGGTTATTTAGATGCAAACTTTTTTAAAACAACAACAAAACCTGTGCAACAAAAATGAGTATGGTTTATTGTATTAAAAGTATATCAAAATAGATTTTTAAAACCTCTCAATTTTTAATGAAGAGATTAAAAGAGGCAGTTGGCTGTGAATCCAATTGCAGAAGAAAAATTAGACCCTATTAGAAATTTAGTAGGATATTGTGAGGATGGGATGGAGAGAGATAAAAGTGGAGGCGGGGAAGGAAAGGAACCAATGCTGAGCCATAATTGGTAATTTAGATACCCAGGAGAGCAGAGGAACTTATCAAAGGAAGATAGGAAGAACAGGAAGAAAGAGGAGTGGGGCATGCCCAGCCCATTGAACAGAACTTCCAGAGGCTGGGGTGAGCTCAGGGCAGGACCATGGACCTGGCATGCAGAGGAAATTCAGGGCAGGAGAGGAGAGACAGGTGGACCCAGAAGCACTTCCAGACACAGCCCCTGGTTCCCTAAGCCATTGGGCTTGCACCATGTAAATTTCACTACCCTGGGTCCAGGTTCTGGTTTCCTCCCCCAGGGCTTCTAAACTCATGCAGGGATTTTCAGAGCCCAGCTGGATTAATGCAAGCTGTCTCTCTCTCTTTGGTTCCAAGGGCCATTCTCCCTGGTCCTCTCTACAGAGCTATTCTACTGCCAAGTGTGGCTTCACCAGGGGGTTCCATACTTAAAAAGACAGATTTATTTTTAGCTCCTGACAAATTCCTGTGGCTTTTCAATACAAGGGAAAGATGAGTGACTAGGCTTACTCCTTTCTTTTGGCTGGGGGAAAAAAAGGAAAACGGAAAAAAGAAAACCAACCTAAAGTTTGTCGCTATGTCGCTTTTCATTTTTCAATGTTAATTTGGAAATTTGCTCCAACTTGCTGTGAACCTTTCCACAGAAATATGTTACACCGAACAGAAGACTTTTTAAAATACTGGCGCACTCTGGTAACCGTCTGTCACTCTTTGCGGCACATAGCAATTTAAAATTATTGGAGCTCTTATATTAAGTGCTTAAATTTGAAGGTGATCACCACTTTGAGCATGTGGATTGCACAGCTATCTCAACTATAACAGTGCTTCAATTTCCTTTAAGCAGGTCATTTTAGGGAGCGATAAGGGATTCTGATTGCCCAGCATGCATTGATTTAAAACTACTGGAGTCGTCAATTCATTTCTACAAGCACTTCTGTTTGGGTGCAGTCTTGCTCTGACAGCTTAAATTGATCCAAATTGTTCTATACTGCACATGCCCAAAACACTAATGTATTTTAGTAATCTGCCTTTTGGGGGCAAAATTAACAAAAATTTCTGGCTAAGACAGAAACAGTACACCAGCAGATGTATTTGCCTTTTAAAAACACAAGGTCATCTAGGTGAGATTTTTGGTGTATCTAATGTCTAAAAGATGTACAGGGAGAATATGTATTGGTTTTTCAGAGACATTTGGCCTAAGATACTGTATTCAGTTTCTCAAAAATAATATGAATTTTATCAGAACGTAATGCCTGTTATAGAACTCTGAGTCCTTACTAGAACCCACAAACTAATATTTTATTGCATCTGAAATACTGAAAAGTCATCATGTTTTGCAATCTGTCTGTACATAGGAAATAAAAAAGCTTTTCTTCAATTCTACATGCCCCAGGTAAGTTACAAGGAAAACAAACAAAATAAACCAGTGTTAAAAAGAAAAAAAAGCTAACACACAAAATTTCTTAGATAACAGATCCCAAAATATCCCATTATCACATCTATATTCTCAGAAAAATAAGTTTTGCTCTTAAAAATAAGTGGGGAAGGGCCAGGCGCAGTGACTTACAACCGTAATCCCAGCACTTTGGGAGGCCAAGGCAGGCAGATCACAAGGTCAGGAGTTCAAAACCAGCCTGGCCAACATGGCAAAACCCGTCTCTACTAAAAGATAAAAATAGCCAGGTGTGGTGGCAGGCGCCTGTAGTCCCAGCTGCTCTGGAGGCTGAAACAGGAGAACTGCTTGAACCCAGGAGGCAGACGTTATAGTGAGCTGAGATTGTGCCACTGCACTCCAGCCCGGGCAATGGAGCAAGACTCCGTCTCAATAAATAAATAGATAAAAAAAAATTTTTAAAGTGGGGAAATACTGGCTCAACTACAACAAAAATAACAGCAACAGTAGTTAACATATATCCAACACTGAGTGCTTATCTCAGGCAATCCTCACAGTAATCCCACGAGGTAACTATTGCAGTCTTCCTTCCTTTTCTTTAATACTATCTTCCATTAGACATAAATTCCCATATCTACAAAAAATATATTTTTAGGGCAGGTCAGAACAAGAAAGTACTCTCTCTCTCAAAGCGTGTCACAGCAGTTTCGTTGAGGTGTAGCATACATACCGTAAAAGTCAGCCATTGTCAATACAACATTCAACTGATGGTCATTAAGTTTATAAAGTTACACAGTGATCTCCACAGTCCAATTTTAGAACATTTCCATCAGCCCCAAAAGTTTATCTGTGCTCATTTGCAGTCAACCCCCACTACTAACCCAAAGCCCAGGGAACCTCTGATCTGGGAATTTTATACAAATGGAATCACATGCTATGTCATCTTCTATTTCTGTCTTTGTTTCCATAGCATCAGGTTTTTGGGGTTTGTGCTGTAGCATGTATCAGTGGTTCCTTTTATTGCTGAATAGTAGTGCATTGTGGGGCTATACCACAGCTAGTAGACACTCGGGTTGTCTTCATTTTTGTTCTATTATAAATAATGCCTGAATTCTGTGTGTATGTCTCTGCATAGACAAACATTGTCATACGTCTTAGGAGGAAACCTAGGAGAATTGGTGGTTTATAAATTTATGTTTAACTTTACCAAAAACCCCCAAACTATTTTCCAATATAGTTTTATTTTATTGTATTCTACATATTTATTTTATTTTACATATTTACTTTTTCACTAGCAATGGATATAATACCATTTTACTGAGAAGAAAGGAAAGTTCAACAGGATTAGGGACCTTGTGTGAGATTACACAACTAGTAACTGCAAAGCAGGGGTGTGAAGCTGAGATCCCTGATCCCATATCAGAGCTCTTTAAAGTCTCAGAGTTAAATAGATTATTCAAGGTTAAATAAATTTCTCTGTTGCAGGACTTAAGAGGATTTAATACTCCATTACTTATGAGGAACTTCCAAGAAAAGTTAATAGCATGCAATGTTTCTTCACATATTTTGTTCATAGGACCTTTTCCTATCACAGCACATGTGTTCTGTCCAGTTCCCTAGAAGCAGAGCCTGAGATAGAGACCTGGATGCATATGACTTGTTGAGCAAACGAATGTATAATGGAATGAGGAAAGCAAGATAGAAAAGAGAAAGGGGCTAAGCAAGGATGGTGCTATGGTTTGAATGTTTTTGTCCCCTCCAAAACTCACACTGAAACTTAATCCCCAATATACCAATGTTTGTGGGTGGGGCTTAATGGGAGGTGTTTAGGTCATGAAAGCTCCACTCTTATGAATGGACTAATCCTGGTATAAAAAGGGTTTGTGGGAGTGGATTTGTTTTCTTTTACTTCCAGTCATGTAAGGACACAACACTCCTCCTCTGTTGCTCTTCTGCCACATGAGGAATCGATTTTCTCCCCCCCAGTGGAGGAAGCATTCAAGGCACCATCTTGGAGACAGAGTCTGGGCCCTCACTGGACACCAACCTGCTGGCACCTTTATCTTAGACCTCCCAGCCTTTAAAACTGTGAGCAATAAATGTCTGTTATTTATAAAGTACCGGTTCAAGTGTTCTGTTATGGCAGCAATGATAGACTAGGACACTTGCTTTACTACTTACTGCTTGCTACTGTAAAGGAGACAGAAGAAGCCTCGAGTAGGATCCAGATTTGCCTGTTGGCAGTGAGGAGATGTTCTAGGATATACCCTACAAAGCAGAAGTATCCTCCCTAGAGGCAATCGTACAGCATTTTGTTCACCAAGGCAGTAAGTCGTTAGCTGTGGGCTCACCCTCCTGAGGAGGAGGAGGGTAGGGGTAAGAAGCTTCTAGTTTTGGTGCCTCCCAGTTGTGGAAAGCAATGCTTCAAAGAAGGTGGCTGCTGTGAGCCATTAGCAGCCAACACTCACTGAGAGCACTGTGCTGGAGATAGCACCTGGGGCCGGGGGAATGCACAGAATCCATTATAGGATACTTTGTACCCTCTCACAGACATTAACATGTCAAGCTCTTTCTCACCTCTGGGCCTTTGCACTAGCTTTTTAAACCTGAAAACCTTACCTCCACCCAAAACACAAACAATATGGCTTCTCACACATTGTGAGAGCAAAAAAAAAAATTGAGAAAACTGAACGAGAATAGTCATAGTGGTTATGATGGTAGGAGTTAAGAATTAGTCATTCAAACTGACTGTAAATTTTCTGCATGACTGAAGGTCTTTCTGAGCTTTCACACTCCAGTCATCAGATGACTCGGAAAACAATGAAGCACTCAGGGGGAAGGCATTTCTCTCGACTTTGAGTCACTTCTCTCAGAATCACAGGACTGCTGGGTATCACTCAAGACAGGATAGTTATAATGCAGTAACAGCTAGTGCCCAAATCTCAGTGACTTAAAATAAAATAAATTCATTTCTTGTTTATACTGCACATCCATGTGAGGCACCAGAGGAGGGGTGGGGACGCTCTGTTACCAAAGTCACTCATTCGAGTCCTGCTGATAGATCAGCTACAATTCAGAACACTGCCAGTCAGCACATACCACCTTTGACCACAGCTCATTGGTTTAGAACTGCTCCTAGGGCCTCAACCTTGCCACCAAGGGGCTGAAAAGTGCAATTCTCAGAAGAGAGGCCACCAGGTGAGGAACCTGTAACTCTCCCTTAAGGCTTGCCTTCATCTCATCTGTAGATAGTATGGCTCCGGTTACCATGTCTAGTCAATAAAGTAAGTCCCTTTCTGATGGCCTCCTGCGTTAAACTGGTTTTAGAAAGAGCAGAACTTATAATGGTGTGAAGATAAAGAGCAGTTAAAGAGGGCATGAGCAGTAGTTAATGAGCTAGCAAACATTTTCAAGAGAACACTGAAGTACTACTAAATCCCAAGTCACCAGCCCACTACATTTACAGCATTTTAAGATGTGCAGCACTTTCTACTCTCACTCTGAGGGAAAGATGGCTGGCTTATTTCTATTTCTAAGATAAATGAAGGTTAAGAAGGCCATAAAACTTATTTTAAAACCATGCCAGGACAGTGATCTGACAAGGTTATAGAATAGGAAACCTTAATTAAAGTTTCCAAGTAAAGAGAAAGACATTAACTACTTGGTCATATTGTTCTATATATAAAGAAAGTCTTTCCGAATTCTATATAATTTTGCAAAACTTCTTTGCAATTAATTTAAAATAAGTCATCTTTGTCAAGGTACTGAGATTTACGACACAAAGGTAGCTTTTAACTTAATTGTTTTTTCCCCAGAACCTTCTACATGAACAACAGTCAATTAGGAGAGATTTCTTTTACTACTCAGCACTTATGTAGTTGCTAAAGTGTACTTTAGATCCTTTCCTATGAAATTAGCTAAATTTAGGATTCTTTCCCAGTTGCCTGTGAATTGCCTAGAATAATATGCAGTTCTAAATATTTTTTTAATGGAAGAGAAGAGATCACAATCTATTGACAAAGTATTGAGGCAATGTAAGCATAAGCCATCTGTGTCAGTCATGCAAAATTGTCTCCCAAGGTTTAAATTAACAGGGATCACAGAAAGTGCCTGTTTCTTTCCATGGGTATAGGGAGAGCTCAAGAACTGCAATACCCACCTAAGAGTTAAATCTCAGGATGTCTAATTTTGCTTCTATTTGCTTTTGTATTTGCTTCTTAGTGAAAGTAACTGACTAGAGAAGTAGGAAATATTCCCCTCAGTTACTTGGTAGTCCCCAATCTCATCAGTTCTTTGGCCATGCACACCTAACCCAATAACTAACATAAAAGAGATGTTACATGCTAAGGTTAAAGAATGCCATGCCTCACTTTTTTCATATTTGTGGAGTACCTTTTGCCCAATTCTCTTAAAGCAATGCACAGAGAATGGATACCTGTTTTAATAACACGCTGTTTGATGGAGGGATCCCTTTGTTCCTTGTACTTTGGCCTTCACGATTTCCTCAGATATGCCACACTCCCACCTAGGCCTGCATTACATCATGTGTAAAATAAAGGCGTGTGACTCTTGAAAAATTAGAACATCTGGAAATAGCCCATGTTCCCATCAGGACTTTGAGGTTGAAGTGCCTTGGCATATGGCTCTTGTTTGTTGCAATGCCAGTGGTGTGCTGCTGGTAAATGTTTAACAACTAGCTCTTGGGAGATGGGGAGCTCTGATTGGTATAGTGTTTGCCAATTTCAATGGTGTAAATACTCCTGCTAGGTTTAACTTCAGGTTACCACTGTGATGTCAACCATCTTACCCATTTCCTGAAAATTTAACAATCAGCTCTTGTGAGCTGGTTCCACCAGAATCCTGCACAGCATGCAACATTCCACTCCCACACAATGTGGGTATATATGTTAAAGCAA
Organism: Plecturocebus donacophilus; assembly: GCA_004027715.1. Classification (NCBI taxonomy): domain Eukaryota; kingdom Metazoa; phylum Chordata; class Mammalia; order Primates; family Pitheciidae; genus Plecturocebus; species Plecturocebus donacophilus. Next base: position 101,020 of record PVKP010002267.1, read on the forward strand.
TACTGGCTCCACACATTCACCTTGCCTGTCTGGCCTCAGCAGACATCCAAATTAGCCACCACTGGAGTAGATGACCCTAGATCCTTCCAGCTACAACATCAGATAATTCCATGAATGATTTACAGGGAGACTTCTAGAAAACACCTTCTACATTAATATTAGGACAGTCTAGAATTGCCTCACTACTTTTAGACCTAGAAAGGACTGCTAGAAGATTAAAATTCTTATCTGCATTTCGATTTGATTCTACATTCTTCATCATCTTATTCTGTATTATTATGACAGCTTCTTGGTGGGGTTCTCCCACTCCAGCGTTTCCTGTCTCCAGCCTAGCCAGTCAGCCACTAGAATAATTGTGAATAATTGTACCCAACAGCTGTGAGAATGAAGTCCTCTACCACCATTTTCATTATGTCACTTCCTTACTAGGCAGGCTTCAGAAGCTTCTTGTGGCTAGTTCTAATTCAAACTACTCCAGCTGGCATTCAAACCTGTCCCCCCATAAGCAAGAGCAATAATCCTAGGCTATTGTGACCTCTCATAAAGCCAGTTAAGGTTTTTGAAAACCCCGTAGACCCACCACGTCGCATCTCAATTCCCTTATTCAGAGAAGATAGCAATAACTCCAATTCCCATCTTTCATCAGACTTGCTAGAATTCAGAGTTCCTAGGAAGCATACTGTCTGCATACGAAGTCCCAGGGATGTTCCACATGCTCTTTAACACAGGCATGCCCCTGATAAATCACAAATCCCCTGTAAAGACAGACGACATGGAAAGGGATAAATATTAACACTTTCAGGACCATCTGCAAAGCATTCCAGATACTCTGGCATTTTCAGAAAGCACTGAGCTGCTTCTCTCTTCTGCTTACAGCTTTCTTTAACCAGGGTCTATTCAGAAATCTTTCTTTCTAACCCATATAATATCAATCAGAGAATATCCTTCAAGTGGGGTCCCTTTGTGGATCTTATTGTCATGGACCAGAAGTTAGGACAAATTCCTTAATATCACATACTATGGGTTCAGGAACACACTATATTGAGGAAAGAGGAAATTCACAAAGACAGAATATAGACAAAGCTGTTGAAGTTCCAATCAACTGATCCTCTCAGCACACCTAAACTCACTTATAGCTAAATACTTTCCAGCATTCTGAGAGCTTCCAGACTTAAGCATCTGCCATCTTTCTTCAAGTCAGCTTGAGGACTTTCTTGCAGCCTCACCTGAGCTTGCTGGGCATCAAGTAGGAACAAACTGCATGTCTTCAGGGGCAGCTTCTACCAATTTCAAGATGAGAGTGAGTGGATGTTCCTCAACTATGCATTCTTGGAGGGACATTTTTGAAGTGCATTTTACACTGTTCCTCAGACGTTACTGAGAGGCATCAAGCCTCATTTATCTGAAGTAATCTACTCATTAAAATATATTGTGTTAACTTTCCTGGTTCCCATCTTACTTTCATTCTTTCACTTATGCTTCCTTGTTCTCTCAATTATGTGAATCTACATCTTGGACTGATTTTGGACAAACCAAGATTTAGACATGAGGTCAGTGAGTGAAGAGAAGGCACAAGTTCCATCCTCCTCTGGGGAGGTCTTCTGGGTCCTGGGCAATCGCCTGGTCACACAGTAATGGGTGTTTGTTCCAGGGAAAGATTCCCATCCATGCTGCACCTCCTTTCTTGTAAGTCAGTGGTTCTCAACCACAGGCAGTTTTAACCCCCAAGGGACATTTGGTGCTATCTGAAGACAGTTTTGGTTGTTACAAGTGGGACAAGCGTTGCTACTGACATCTAGTGAGTTGAGCCCAGGATGCTGTTAAACATCCTAAGTGCACAGGACAGCCCTCCACAGCAAAAAATTATCTGGCTCAAAATACCAAGAGCGCAGCCATTGAGAAGCCTTGTTATAGAGTAAGCATGAGAGCAGCTCCATCCGTGGAAGAATGATCAGACCACTTTGGTACCACCCATTGTAGACTTGGATGCCAGCTATTTACAGAAGGTATCTGGAAGCACTCTCTGCCCAGCACCTGAAAGCCTTGGGGCCATGAGAGTTTTAGTCCCCCTGAGAGGAGAAAAAGCCGTAAGTCCTGGGGAAAGCTGAGCTTGGGTTGCCCCTTGCTGCTAGAAAAAGAAAGCCCCCCATTCCCAGCTGATTTTACAGGTAACTCAGAGTGAGTCGCTGGGGTCATTTCTGAATAATGCACCACAAACCTCAATATTGCCCTCTCATCCCTTCCACCTAAGGAAATAATTCTTAGGACCATTCTCTAGGCTTGCACACAATTGTAATGATGTTAAAAAACAAAACTAAAACAAAAACCTCCCTTTACAAAGATTTTGATCTGTGAATAAATATATCCAAAGAGGAAACCACCCCTGCAACACACACACACATCTCCTCATCCCACATGCTCAACAAACCGCATGGTGAGAGAAGCAGCCCGATACTGAACTTAGCCCACTGCCATGTTGGCTGATCCAACGTGAGTAGGACTGGATAAAAATTCTCCGGACACAACATTTTCTTTAAAGATTCCAACTCTTAAACATATCTCTGTGATTTTCACCAGACATACAGAGCAATAATCACAGTGGGAACAAAACTCACCAGTGTCCCAAGTAGGGGAGCGTCAGACAGGGCAACAAACCCAGATGAGTGACCCGCCTCGAGGGGCTGAACGTAAAGCTGCTGCCCAGGGCATTCTCCAGGACACAGTCGGACCACACCGCAACTGGAAGCATCACTCAAAAATTCCATCAAGAGCTTCCAGGCAGGACCCACTCACTACCAGAGTGCACAACTGTCTACATACCTCCTTGGCTGCAATAATTAATAAGCCCCACTCCTATCTGCGGCTTCTGGCCAACGTAGGGAGATGGGTACCACATTCTAACTCGGTCTCACACTGAAACCCTACATCCTCTGGAGCAGCTTTGCAAATCACTAATGGGTTCTTTTTCGGGAAAATAGAGAAGCAAAGAAGTGTGGCAGCCAGCTGACTGACAGAAATCCACAACCTGGCAGCCAGCCCCAGCACGGAAAACAAAAGGGTCTTTGGTTCACCTGTCAAGACTGTGCTCATTCCTCGGGCCTCTTCCCGTGGAGCTTATCTGATTCCTTCGGCCAGGTGTGATGAAGAAGCGAGTGCTGACATCATCACGGAGGGTGAGCGGCTGGCTGGCTGGGAAGCCGCCAGGGGAAACTGGCATGAGATGCTGCTCTCAGCAGTGGCTGCAGCAGCCTGGGAGACGTCGGATTTTTCTCCTTCCAAATGGGCAGTTGGGAAAAGGAAAGAGTTAGGGTTAGGGCTGGTGCCTGGGAGGGTGAGGAAACTATCTGCACCTACCTCCTGTCCCTGCTTCTTCCTTGTGTCATGTCCTTCCAAGAAATAAAGCAACCTTTCCAAGCTATGGAGAAACATTAGCAGACTGAACTTCTGCAGGCAAAATCTTTCATGGTGATTATTTAGTTATTCTCTCCCATCTTCTCTAACAAGCAAGTTTACTATTAGGATTTTCTTAGAGCAACGGTTCTCAAGGTGTAGTCTCTGGAAAAGGCATCACCTGGGAATTTCTTAGAAATACCAATTCTCAGGCCCGACCCCAACACTCTTGAGTCAGCAGCTCTGGAGGTAAACCTGAGTCATTTGGTTTTACAAGCTCTCCAGGTGATTGTAATGTACTCTGAAGTTTGCAATCCCCTGTCAGAAAGGAGCAAAATTCATTGCCAGTCTCAGGCTTCAAGGGTGATTTCGGTTCCAGGAGAGAATTCACACCTGGCAAATGCCTTCCTTCCATTTAGCCTTCCTCACTGATATTGTCTTGGCACCACGACTCCTCTCCCAAAAATATTATTTACTGACTTCAAGCTTTTCAAAATTTGCAATTTAAACTTCTCCTCTGAGTGTGAATGTTATATTAGCATAGACTTCTCATAGAATGCAAATGTCCCTAGTTGGATGCATTTCAACGCTGGAAACCCTCACACCTGTCATCCCGTTAGTGAATTTATTTTACCCTGATACAAGCAATCCTATATGAACCCAATCAGCAGTTTTTAAGACAAAATGGTTACTTGTTTGAAAATGATAGTATGAAGAAGAGGGGTGGTAATGAAGGAAATAATGTGTATGTGTGTGTGTGTACATACATGTCTTTTATATATATAACATATATTTAAGTATATGAGTATAAATATGTACCTGTCATAGACAAACACCTCACTCAAAGCTTATTTGGAGACTACTTTCTTTTAGACTGTCATCACCTCTAAACTGATTATATTTCACTCTGGTTTTCATTGTGCTCTAGAATCATTTCTCAGTGTAAGAGCTCAATAGTGTAACCCTCTATATTCTGGCTAGCTCAGGCTACCCTGCCTTCTCCAAATAGCCCATGGTCTTCTAGGCCTTTCCACTTTGCTTTGGCTGTGCCCTCATTGATGAACTTGCATGCCATGTTTTCTATGAAGATTCCCCAATGCTACAGTCAGAATAAATGCTTCCTAATCTATCTCCCTACATAACTGGCAAAGAAACAAATCTTAGTACTCCATGTCGGTAATAATGTGATGAGGGAAGCACTTGCATATACTTCTTATGGGACATAAATCAGAGCAAGTTTTCAGGAAAGCAACTGGACAGTTTATCTAATGACCCAATTTTTATACATTTAAGAATCTATCCTGAGGAAATGTTAGAAACATAAATGTTCAGCTTTTACAAGATCTGTCCGATTCATAGGCCATCATCCTCTGTTTTTTGATAAGTGGCTCCTGTATATATTGATAATATAGCATAAAGGTAGAGAGCAGATTTAGGAACTGGCTGCCTGGATGTGAAACCTAGTTCTGAAACATGATACCTACTTGACGCTGAATGTGAGTACCTTAAATTCTCGCCCCTAATCAACAGAGAGAAAAAGGAAGAAAATGTCTGCTATTTCACTTCTCTCTAGTTTGGGGATGGCTAGTGGGAATTTTAGGGATTTTGTAGACTCTCTGTTCTCAGAGAGAGTCTCTCAGTGACTGCTATATTTATCAAAACCTTTCCCTTTCCTCCTCTGCACACATACGGATTACAATTTCCAGCCTCCCTTGCAGGTAAAGGTGGGCATGTCACTGAGGTCTTCTGACCAGGTGACATCTACCACATCTAAGCCTATTCCATAAAAAACTTCTCATGTATGCTTTTCTACCTTTCTTCCCCTTAATGTAGAGAGCACGGAGGGCCTAGAGAAGGATGGATCCAGAGATGGAAAGAGCCTACAAACTACTTCATGAGCATAACCATTTTGAACTATGAAATAAGTAAGAAAGAAACCTATGGTATCTTAAAAACTGAGGCTTTAACGTTGCATGTTTTAACGATTTGCCTACCATGATTAACATACTCACCAATATTGCCTCTTAACTTTTGGAGCTGTGGTTTAGAGACATGCCATGCCATACTACCCTGTTTTGATTCTTTTTTTTTGGCTGCCACTTGGAGAAATTTAGGGCACTCAGTTACTTCCCTTTCTTTGTTTTACTCTACTAGTGATCTACCAGCTTGTTTATTTGCTAGTTTGTTTGGTGTTTTTCTGTTTTATTGGTTTTCATTCATTTCACTAAGGAGATTTTATAAACACAAGTGGTCATTGTTTCCTAGAATGATACAGCATGTTTTAAAAAATCTATTTTAACAATTTTTCCATTCTGTCTTGCAATGTATGTAGGTAATTATAAATCCATTTTTTTTTCCAGACTGTAAGCTTCTTGAATTGAGGAACGATGACCTAGTTTACTGGTAATTCTCGTGGGTACCATAGCAGCTGGTTCATAGTAGGCACCCAGTATTTTCTGACTAATAGCTATACTTGTCATCAGTAAGACTGGATGACTGAGCCCAGAATTTTGCCTGCAAGTAGCAGCTGAAGGCAAACATATGTGGACTAAACATTAAAAATAAAGTGTAAGATATGTACATGCATTCATAGTCATATAGAAGATTTAGCCAAAAAACCCCAAACGTATCTCAGTAAAGCTTGAAATTAATTATCTTTTCAAAAAAGAACCTTGAATATTCATCATTTTACCTGGACTAAGAAAATCTAAATACAACCCACTGGAGTATCAAATACCTTATCAATTACACAGAAATAATAAATCTACTTTGATAATATCAACAGAAAACCAAGAGAAGTTTTAGAACTATTAATGTCACTCAAACACCAGCATGTGAGTTTTGCTACCTATTGATAATTACATTTTATGATACAAACCTCTCAATAAGCCTCATATGATATAATCCAATTTTTCCTTCAAAGTGTGCAATCATTTCATTGCTTTTTTTTTTTAACCTTTAAGTTCAGGTGTACATTTGCAGGATGTGAAGTTTTGTTACATAGGTATACATGTGTTACGGGGGTTTGTTGTAACAATTCTTTCATCACCCAGGTATCAAGCTTAGTATTCATTAGTTATTGTTCCTGATCCTCTCCCTCCTCTCACCCTCCACCCCGATAGGCTGCAGTGCTGTGTCCATGTATTCTCAATATTTAGCTGCAACTTATAAGTGAGAACCTGTGATATCTGATTTTCAGTTCCTCTGTTGGTTTGCTAAGAATAATGGCCGCCAGCTCCATTCATGTCCCTGCAAAGGACATGATCCCACTCCTTTTTAATGGGTGCATAGTATTCCATTTTATATGTACCACATTTGCTTTATCCAATCTATCACTGATGGGCATTTGGGTTAATTCTATGACTTTTCTATTGTGAATGAGGCTGCAATGAACATAACGTATGCATGTGTCTTTATAACAGAACAATTTATACTCCTTTGGGTGTATAGCCAGTAATGGAATTGCTGGCTCAAATAGTATTTCTAACTTTAAGTCTTTGAGGAATTGCCACACTGTCTTCCACAATGGTTTAACTAATTTACACTCTCACCAATAGTGTATAAGCATTCATTTTTCTCCACAACTTTGCCAGTACCTCTTATTTTTTGACTTTGTAATAACAGTCCTTCTGACTGGCTCATTGTGGTTTTGATTTGCATTTCTCTAATGATCAGTGACGTTGAGCTTTTTCCATATGCTTGTTGGTCACATATATGTCTTACTTTGAAAAGTGTCTGCTCATGTCTTTTGCTTACTTTTTAATGGGATTCGTTTCTTGTAATTGCAAATTTAAGTTCCTTATAGATGCTAGGTATTAGACCTTTGTCAGATGCATAGTTTGTAAAATTTTCTCCCATTCTGTAGGTTGTCTGTTTACTCTATTGATAGTTTCCTTTGCTGTGCAAAAGGTCTTCAGTTTAATTAGATCCCATTTGTCAATTTTTGCTGTGTTGCAATTGCTTTTGGCGTCTTCATCATTAAATATTTGCCCATTCCTGTGTCGTGATTGGTATTGCCTAAGTTGTCTTCCAGAGTTTTTATAGTATTGGGTTTTACATTTAAGCCTTTAACCCATTTAGGTTAAACTTACACCTAAAGGAAAAATAGAATTTGTAAAAGGAACCAAATGGAAAATTGCCATCTTTGACTTTTCTTGGACTTTCTGAGATAAAAATCTGTCAAAGATACATCCATAGAAATTCAAGGCCATGGCTTGTGGTCACTGGAATCTATATCTTAGGCTAGAAGTAAAGTAAGGTCTTGTTTCTTTCATTTTCCTATCTGTATGTCTATTGCTCTATCATGAAATGGAAAACATTGTCTTTTACTACTAGTTGATATTCCCAAATTTACATCTTCTCTGAGCTAGATCTAGATCCATCTGCTTACTCAGGGTCTACTCTTACTGTCTATAGGTGTCTGGAAGTGATATGCCTAAGATAAAACTCGTGACCACTATCATCTTTGTTCTACGTGGAACATATTCCAGGGAAATCACCAGTATGTCAGTTTATCATCCAACTCTTAATCATGTCACAATATTGGGTACCATCTTTGATTCTATTTTCTTACTCTCTTAATTTGTTTCTTCTGTAAATTCTGCCATTTCTTCTTTTAAAAATATTTTTTCACCTTTCTACTGTTACCATACTACACTTGGCCATCATCAAATCTCATCTAGACCCCAGCAGTAGTTTCTAATTGGTTTCCTTCTACTCTGTGTACATTCAATCTATCTACCCTATACAGTCAATGTTATACTTGGAAATACAAATCAAATCATTAGCCTCTTAATGAAGGCCTAAAAGGTGATAGATAATTTTACCCCCACCGCTCTCTACTTTCCATATCATTTTTCTCCTTCTATATTTTCTTTTAGCCATAATTGATATCTTTTTAGTTCTTCCTCTATGCTAAGCCTTTTTCACATCATTTGGCTTTTGCATTTGTCATTTAGCCTGTTAAAACAGTTTCTTCTACTATAAAATGGCTAGTTTCCTGTTCTTCCAATCTCACCTTAAATGTCACCTCCTCAGAGAAGCCTTCTCAGATATCTTTCTCTATCTTTTCTACCTGGGATATGTTTTGTTTGTTCAGTAACTTGTACAATGCTTGGCACTTAGTTGATGTTGATGTTTAATAAATGTTATTTAAGGCTGGGAGAAGTGGTTCACACCTGTAATACCTGCACTTTGGGAGGTTGAGGTGGATAGATCACAAGATCAAGAGATAGAGACCATCTTGGCCAACATGGTGAAACTCCATCTCTACTAAAAATACAAAAATTAGCTGGGCATGGTGGTGCACACCTGTAGTCCTGGCTACTCGGGAGGCTGAGGCAGGAGAATTCCTTGAACCCAGGAAGCAGAGATTGTAGTGAGCTGAGATCATGCCACTGCACTCCAGCCTGGTTACAGAGTAAGACTCCATCTCAAAAAAAAAAAAAAATTACTTGATTAACTGAATTAATGATTATGATAAATTATTTTAGTTAGAGACCCATTGTGATTCAATTTATACTTTTGTATGCTTGTTACTTGTTAAACTAAAAGTCAACTGTTAGCAATATTTTATAGCAAAACAGATGGAAAAGTTTACCACGAAGCAAAGAAATAAGTTATTTTTGCTCCCCAAAGGAAGAAATAAGCAGCTAATTCTGCTAGAGAAAGTGCTGGTTAGGTCATATAACAAAGGGACAGAACAAAATCAGGTAGCAGAAAAGACTGATTTATCTAACAGAGTGGAAGATGTGAACTCTTCCTTTGTCACTGCTACAAAATCTTTAGTACTTTGATCACTAATGCATTTGTGCAGGAAGATTCATTAAGAAGGTGCTACATCTACATTTGGATCCAGATTAGCACGGATTGAACCAGGTAGTGCTCATATAACACAAGGAAATCCATAAAGTGCTCACACAAAAGAATCAGAGGATGAGGGAGAGGGTAAAATCCTCATGATCATGTAAAATGAAATAATTTTTAGAATAAGACACAAAATGCACAAAACAAAGAAATTTTTGATGCCTTTAAATACATTAAAATTAAAATTACTTTGAAAACAACTGTGAACAAAAGAAAAGGACAAGCAAGAGACTGGAAAATATATTTACTGTACATATAACTGACAATGTTGTACTACCCAGAATGTATAAACAACTCTAACATTTTCCTTTGGAGAGCAATTTGGCAATATCTAGTTAAGTTGAAAATATTAATATCCAAAAATTTAGTGATTCCCTTCTGAGCCAATCCCCTAGACAACCCTTAAACATGGAAACATGGATAAGAATGAATTTTGCAGCTCTGTTTGTCAGGATGAAATACTGTAAATATCCCAAGAGAAAAGATAAATTATGGTAAAATTGTACAAAAGAAAACTATACAGCAGTTATAATATTTATAAACCTGTATACCAAAACTACTGAGCACTTACGGATCTAAAAGTATGTATTAAAATATAAATACATGCATGACAATAAAAATCATGGTTTTTATTATTAACATAATAAAAATTATGCTAGCGGTTCTCTCTAGAAAGAAAGGCAAAAAATCTAGCAAAAATATCATGATTTTATAAGACTACAAGAGGCATCCATAAGGGCTCCTGATGTTTGCATTAAAATCACTTCTTATATAAAGTCTCTGAAAAATTAAAAATAAAAAACATAGGAAATGAATATAAAGAGAAAAAAGTAGAATAAAATAAGATCAAACCTGGGCTAAGGTAAACACACAAAAAAAAACCCAGAACTGTTCTCTACCTTCTATGTGGCAAAAAAAAAAAAAAAAAATCTAAAACCAGAACACAAACTGTGTTCCCAATTCTAGAAGCTAAATCCTTACATGCAGATCATAGAATTGCATGGATTCACAAATTTTGAGAGTTTCAGCAATTGTTGCAACCCCTTCATTTTAGAAGAGAAGAATCAAAATCAAATGCCAGTTCTGTCTTCTGCCACCTGGCTATGTGCAGTGCAGACTGCTAGGAGCAGTTGTAAGTGTTTTCCTGGTTGACATATTTCTGAGTTAGTCTGACAGAGGGGACATAAAGTCGCATCTCTAAAAGCAAATGAAATTATATTGTCACAAATAGGTAAAAGCTCTGGCCAGGGCTCAACATGCACACTGCCCAATGAATCACCAGGCTGCTCTCTTTGCCTAAAATAATCCAGGGCCTTTTGTGTCGGAGGAAGCCATGAATCTTTCTACTCCCCAAGCAGCAAGAGCATCTCTCTGCACTGATAGCTCTGAGAAAACTTCTTAAGACAGAGGGAAGAGGAAAAAATATAGCAAGAACTTGAATTCTGAGGAGAAAAGAAATGGGTCATGTTTTTGTCTCGTCTTGCTCATCTTTGGAGAAACTAAATTCACTTCAAATCAACTAGGGATTTAACCTCCTTGTAAAGAGGCTAAGATTTTATCATAATATAAAACCTGACACAATTACAGTTGAATTTAAACCAGCATTGCTTTTGGTCTTTGTTTTTCCCAGGAGCTCTGCCAGATGCTAGTGCCCCAAAGAAATTAGCAATGTAAAAATATATACTTTCTGTATAATAATTCAGGATGCTTTACTTCACTTCCCCATCTTTTCCCAGTTACTGTAGCCACCACAATTGTTGGACAATGGGGTCTCATCCTCAGGGATATCCCAACCCAGCAGAGAGAAGTTCAGAGTCTCCAGCACTGTCCTTGATCAATTCCCCACAGCCGAGGTGGCTGGGTTCTATATTCCCCAAGAAGTTTTACTACTGTCCCAGCTTCCAGAGCTCAATGACAGGAAACATCTTCTCCTGCAAGTACCATGTCACCTCTGCCCTCCATAGACAGTGCAAGTTGTGATATCTCCACTCAGACAAAGGCTAAATGCAGGTTGTGTTGTAGATTGTATTTTATTTTAAACTGCTTCTATCCTAGATTGTGTAATATAAATGAGTGTGACAGATCCAGGGAGGACAGTTTCCCTAATTGGAGATACACCACAGAGGTGGTTACTTGACATTTTTCAGAAAACCATACATAAGAGATAGCATCTACAAAGCCTAAGCTAGCATTGTCACTGATCAACACCAGAGATTTCTCTATTCACATAATGAATATTATAAGAGGATTTTCATTGGTAAAATCAGTGGCTTGTTAATAAGCGTAACATTAGATCTGGGCGTTTATCGGTGAGAATGATGGTGCTCAAGATGCAAGATTAGGCTAGAATATAACAGATACATTCCTACTTTGACATGAACAGAGAATAAAAGTCTAGCATACTTTCCACCCATAGTAATGGCTCCCTAATCTGGTTCTTAATTGCTTCTGGCACGCTGGTTCCGAACATTCTTGATCACTTGATGCTAAAAAGAAAAATGGTTAGAAAATGTATGCCACAGACTAGTGCACATTTGCCTTATATGAAACTTTCATATGGGGCTATTTTGGAGCAGACAAAAGGGCAGAGCTAGGACTTCATAGAGTTTATAGAGCTCTGCACCCACTTGCTTTAGATTTCATGTGTGGAAGAATTCTACTTGAGATTTTCTTTCCTTATTGCAAGTAGAGATACTTGGAGGGGAACAGTAAATCTTAATATCGCTCATATTAAAAGGAAGCTGATGGTTGTACACAGTCAATTTGGTTTAAATCTAGTTTTAGCATAAGAACCAAGGCAGACTCAAACAATGGCTTGAAGAAGAAGGAAAAAAAAAAAAGACCAGAGGATGTGGATATAATTGGGCAATAAATAGCTGATGGCTGATGAGAAAGTGGGAGTTAGGAACAGATAGAATTACAGGGACAAAGAGAAGTGAAAAAGCAGATAGTAGGTGAACTGAAGGTACCAGCAAGGAATGAAGATGATAGGAAATATTAAAAATGAAAAGGTAATGTTGGCTAGGTGTGGTGGCTCAAGCCTGTAATCCCAGCACTTTGGGAGGCCGAGGTGGGAGGGTCGCTTGAGCCCAGGAGTGGAAGACCAGCTAGGAGACGAAGCGAGATCCCATGTCTATAAATAATAATGTCTTAAAAATTAGCCTGATGTCGTGGTATGCACCTGTAGCCTCTGCTACTTAGGAGGCTGAGGTGGGAGGATTGCTTGAGCCCAGGTTTCAAGGCTCAGAGAGCCATGATCACACCACTCCACTCCAGCCTGGGTGAAAGAGTGCGACCCATGATTAAAAAAAAAAAAAAAAAACGGTAATGTTAAAATATATATTAAAAATTTGTGAATAAGAGGAAATAATGACTGTATGTCCTTTCATTGTCACGAGAATATTATCTAACGAGTCTTCTCCAAGATTATTTAATTTTCTAGGAGAACATAGCTTTGTTTGATTAACCAATTACTATTGATTAGGATTCATAATCTTTGAAGTTATATGTTAATTTTACATTTTGTCTGATAGGAATGCAAATTATATCTGAATATGGTAACCCCAAAAGTTCATTTTACTGCCCTGTAGGAAGTGGAAAAAAATATTATATCTAAATCTAGCAATTTATTCTAGCAGTCTTTCAAATTCTCTTTGAACAAGCTTTAACATCCTGCTGGTTCCCTCATTAATGAGTTAAATAAATCTTTGACATGATAGTCATGTTTAAATTTTTTTTAAATTATACTTTGGTAGAAATTTGGAAGAGTTGCCAAATCACTTATAAGTAATTTATAGTTGCTCAAAGAGCTAAGAATCAGATTGTTGCTTTATTATTATCACTCTCCAAATGCCTACATGGAAAGGTGTCAGATGTTTTCTTTGAGGGGAGATATTTTTATTCCCATTTAACAGAGAGGAAGCTGAGTTTGAAGAAGTTAAGTACATTTGCCTTTTTAAAGTACCAAAGAATGTATTCAAAAGGATGCCTGAATCTTTTCCCCAAGTGACATAACTTTTAGTTTCCACAAATAGAATTTTAAAAGAAATTAAAGGGTTATCCCATAAATACACTTCCATCTTAAGCAGTCCCTTAGTGCTCATGTTCCATGTTGCTCCAGGCATCTTGCTGAAACCCTTTACTGTAGTCTGGCCAAGAAGTCCATTGCCTGAGGCTAATTATCTTTTAGCTGTAAGGTAATCATCATTCTTCTTAGGAAAGCAAGGATGTTCTATAGACTCCTTCCTACAGCTCTTTCCTAATAGTCAGATAAAATAATCTTGGCTTTGGTTCCAACTAGAACAGTTAGGGTACAATGTGATTATTATTACAATTTTTCAATTGTCAGGGAGTGAAAGAAAATAAACCTAAGAACATAAAAATACACTAAAACCTACATTCTCCCTGGTTTTGACACCAAGCCTAAAAAGAGTTATAATTTCCACCTCAGTTTTTTACTCATGTTTCTTCCTTTAGAGCATGAAGATTGATTTTGATATAGTAAGAGTAAACTGGAAAATAAGAACTTTTAACAAGGACCCCAAAGAAGAGATGTTGAAACCCGAAGCCCAAAAAGACACGTTGATTCTCAAATCATCTCTTTTGTTCTACCTTCAGGGTGCCGTGAGTTGTGCTAGATATATCACTTGAGGAATTTGGAATCTACTTGAAAGAGACAAAGTGAATGTAGAGCAAACAGTTCAATAACTCAGTATTAAATGTGAGACAGACCCTACAGGTAATAGAAATTCAAAAAAAAAGGAGTAGAACAGAAGAAAGCAGGTGGTCTGGAGACACAGGGAAACTTGAATGCGGAGATCAGAGTCCATCATGGGCTTGAGTAATTTGTAAAATGGCACAGCAGTAGAGAAAGATTTTTAAGGGCCAAATGGATCTGTCTTCAGAGAGTTCACACTGGTAAATAATAAGCCTAATAACATACTCTTCAACGAGTCTTTATTCGAGTCTTTATTCTTTGTCAGGTATGGTATGTAGTAGTTTACATAAATGTCATGTATATTTAATTTTATCTAGTTATCAGTCCTGTAAGATAGATATAATTACTATGCCTGCTTAACAGATGAGAAGACTGACATGTTGTCCAAGATCTTAACCATGGATGACTGAGTTCACTCAACTGTATATGAGGGGATGAGGAACATGTGTATGCCAGGATGGCAAGTGGAAAGGTCACCTGATAAAGTTGCAAGACATTGATAAACTTTGAGCAGGAGACAAAAAAGCCTGGGCTTAAAACAATAAGCATTAGAGAATGTGGATTTTTTTCTTGGGCATATGACATAGTGATGTCAGGGTGTGGGATGGCAAAGCAAAGAAGAGAAAAAGAGCCTGGATTCATATACATGTTTCTTGCCATCTCCAAAGATTTAGTTCCTCCTATTTAAAAAATGTTTTTTGCCCTCTTGCAGTTATATGCTTCTTTAATTCCGGTTTTGTTTTAATTATATAACCTCGTTAAATATATACTAATCATAAAAAACAATTTTAGAAATTGCTTTATACTTTAAAAACATTTTTAAGTACTTTACATTATTTGATCCTTGTGATAGTTAATTTTTAGGTGACAACTTGACTGGATTAAGGCATACCCAGTTAACTGCAGCTGGAAAAGGATTATATCTGAGTATGTATGTGAATTTGTTTCCAAAAGAGATTGGCATTTGAATCAGTGGACTGAATAAGGAAAATCTGCCCTCACCCGATGTGGGTGGGCACCATCCAATCAGCTGAGGGCCTGGATAGAACAAAATAGCAGAGGAAACTCGAATTCCCCACCTCTCTCTTCTTCCCCTTCCCACTTCCCACCTCCTGGATTGGGGAAATCCTTTTCTCATCACTTTGGACATCTGAACTTTAGGCTCTGTGGGCTTTGGACTCCAGGACTTGCACTAAGACCTCACCAAGTTCTCAGGCCTTCAGACTTAGACTGAACCATGTTACTGATTCCCTCATTCTCCAGCTTGCAGATGGCATATTGTGGGACTTCTCAGCCTTTATATGAGTCAATTTCTCTAATATCCATTATCAACTATCCATCTGTCTATCTGCCTATCCATCTACCCACCCATTCATCTATGTATCTATCCATCTATCTACCTATCCATCTACCCACCCATTCATCTATGTATCTATCCATCTATCTACCTATCCATCTACCCACCCATTCATCTATGTATCTATCCATCTATCTACCTATCCATCTACCCACCCATTCATCTATGTATCTATCCATCTATCTACCTATCCATCTACCCACCCATTCATCTATGTATCTGTCCATCTATCTATCTACCTATCCATCTACCCACCCATTCATCTATGTATCTATCCATCTATCTATCTACCTATCCATCTACCCACCCATTCATCTATGTATCTATCCATCTATCCATCTACCTATCCATCTACCCACCCATTCACCTATGTATCTATCCATCTATCCATCCATCTATCTATCTCCTATTGGTTCTGTTTCTCTGGAGAACCCAGACTAAGAGAGTCTTAATAATGATTCTGAGACATGGAAAGGGCAAAGTCCTTTTACAGATTAGGGAAATGAGGCTCAGAAGGTTAACATGCTGGTCCCTCTCTGTCCTTATCTGCTATAAATAGTACCAATACCTATTAGAATCAAACAAACCAGACACTTGAAAATCATCTTTGACTCCTCTCTGATCCATACGGCCTAACTCCAATCTGCCAGCATGTCCCAACAATCCTGTATCAATTTAACAACTCTCAAATGTAACTCCCCTTTCCTATTCCTAGACTACCTTAATTGAGGGTCACCACTCCAAAATTTTTCACCTGGATTACTTCAAAAATTTAAAATATACTAACTTATATTTTGGTAAGTTGATCAGACTTATCAATATCTGATCCCCTTCTTAAACTACTGCCAGTGAGATTTTTGTAAAACTTTAATCTGGTGATATCTTAAACACCATTTCAGTGATTCTCACTACTTTTTATAAATAAATACAAACTTCTTGGTAGATGCAACAGATTAAATATTTGTGTTCTCCCCAATTCTATATGTTGAAATTCCAACCCTCCAAGGTAATAATAAAGTGGAGCCTCTAGGAGATGATTAGGCCAAGAACATGGATCCTTCATCAATGGGATTAGTGTTCTCATAAAGGAGATTCCAGAGAGTTAGCCAGCCCCTTTCCCCACGTGAGGACACAGCTAGAAGGCACCATCAATGAGGAAGAGGATCTGTAATTACCAGGCACCGAGTTGCCAGTGCCTTGATCTTAAAGTTCTCAGGCTCTTGAACTAAGAAATTTCTACTGTTTATAAACCACCAAGTTTCTGATATTTTGTTTTAGCAGCCGGAAATTAATAAGACAGTGCCTTTTTAAAATAGACATCAGAGAGTATCTTCACCTCTTTGACCATGTCTAGACATAATGGGAAAGTGCTATCTGAACTGGGAAATGGGCCTTCACCACACACTGAATGTGTCAGCAACTTGACTTTGTACTTCCTAGCTTCTAGAACTGCAAGAAATAAATTTACGTTGTTTATGAGCTACTCAGTCTATGATATTTTGTTATATTAGCCTGAACAGAGTAAGACAATAGAATATACAAGGTCCTTCATGATGTGGCCCTCTGGAACGCCAGCATTATCTCTTGCAATTTACCCTGCATACAACAACTCCCAGTCATACCTCCATCCCATGCACTGTATCTTCCAGCCACACCAAATATTTCCTACTGGTCCCAGGAGACTGCACACTGGAAATCTCTGCATGTGTTATTCTCTGTGCTTAGGCTGCTCTTCTCCATTGACCTCACCAAGGAACTTTCTTCTCAAACCTTCAATGTTTATTTCCTACATCCCTCTCCCCAGAAAGCCTTTCTAGAGTGAACTTTTATATGCACTTAGCCATATCATAGTATTTACCACTCTCACACCATGCTGTGATTTTTTTGTCCATCTTATCACTAGAGTCAAACCATGTTATTACATGTAATGAACTTGTTTTAATCCTCTGCATTTTCATTTTTGCCATCCATTTATTTAATGTATCATTATTAAAATGGCATTACTAAATACAGGACTCAACTAGGCTTTGGGAAGAACAAGAGATGTAAGGGGGAAATTCTGTGAATCTGAAAAAGGATAATATTCAAGGAAAAATAACAAAGTAGGAATCAAATGTGGTGGGTTGAAGAGTGGTCCCCCCACAAACCTATGTCCTGCTGAAATCTGTGAATATGAGCTTATTTGGCAAAAGAGTCTTTGCAGATGTGATTAAGGATCTTGAGATGAGACCAACCTGGCTTACCTGAGTGAACTCTATATCCAGTGACAGATGTCCTCATAAGAGAGGATACAAATAGTAAAGGAGAAACACAGGAGAAGGTGATGTAAATTCGGAAGCAGAGATTAGGGTGATATATCCATGAGCCAAGCCACAAGGGTTGCTGGCAGCCACCAGAAGCTAGGAGAGAGGCATGGAATGGATTCTCCCTCAGAACCTCCAAAAGGAACCAACCTCACTGACACCTTGGTTTTGGATTTCTGGCCTCCAGAACTGAGAGAGAATAAATTTCTGCTATTTGAAATCACCCTATTTGTGGAAACTTGTTATAGCACTCCTAAGAAACTAATACCACAGATAAGAACAAGAAAATAATACCTCAATTATTTTCAAAGTGCTTTTGAATATGTTACTTTCTAACAATTTAAGACTTTCTTTTTCCTTACACAGCCTTTCTCCAATTGCTGGAAAGACCTTAATGTAAGAAAGTGCACAATAGAGATGCAATAAATGCTTAGTAAACATTGATTGACAGATAACTATTTTTTTGGAATAAAAAGTAAGATACTACCACAAGAAAAACAAAATGAATACAAGTCCAGAAATGTATGCCTTTCTTCCCTCCTAAAAGAGTAGAAAATCTGTCAGAAACAGGAAAGGACCATCAAAGGTAAATGATATCAAGTACATAAATTGTGAAACACAAGGCACAGCACAAGTTGTTTGTGACAGTAAATGCATAAATTTTTTATCAAGTTAGAAAAAAATATTGACTACTTATTCATCCAAGTTATATATAGTCCTCCCAACATTTTAAACATGTTTTACAGTGATCTCCAGTTCAAGAAAGATGGTAACTCATATATTCAGAAAAATTCAGAACTTTTATCTTGAGAAAAGATTTTCTTTACAAAAAAAAAAGTGGGCAAACAAAAGAAGGGAAAATATATGACAGACATTATTAGCTGTAACTGACAAAGATAGGTGAAAAAGGGAAAAAAAGTCTTCTTCTTTTATAATTTAAAATTTAATATACTATACTCTTAGTTGGTACCAAGTACCATACTTTGTACTGAGGGATTAACTCCTGAAACTCATGGAACTTACATTCTAGTGCAGCTGTTATAAAACTATAAAACATTATGTAAATCTGCTACAGAATATCTCTGGACTTTCTTCTTCCACATAATGTTAATAGTTAATGATTATTGATTATTATGCACCAGATACTTTTCTAGGCTCTCTTCAAAGATTAATGCATTTGGTACAACAATATATTATTTTATCTATTTTACAGAAGAGGAAACTGAGGTGCAGAGAAAGGAAGTAGATTGCTGTGGGCTGAACAATCAGGAAGTGGTGAAGATCGAATTAAAACCTAGCAGCCTAGTTCTTGGTTTCAATTACTATATCCTCTTGCATCTATATGTTATGACAACACGTAACAATTAAAAAGTTACAGAATAAATTAATCAGCTTTTAGTTTGCATCCAAAAGCAAAAATTAAACAACAGATTCAGTCTCAGAGATTGTAGGATTTACATGAGGATTAAGAATACAACAGGTGTAAATGTGCCTAGCATAGTACCCAGAACAAACAAATTTAATAAATATTGAGATTTTAAATACACATACAAAGTTTGTTTTATAAGCCTTTTACTATTCTTGTGTTAGCTTAAAATTTGGCTAAATATGCAAAAATGCATAAACATCCAATTGAAACCTACAAAGTATATAGTAAACCCACAATTGATTGCCTGTAACAGAAAAATAAAATGCTATATTTTCACTAAAATGTTTTATTTTCCTCTGGACACATAAGGTGACTGTATTTTATGTCTTGGAAGAATGTGATATACAGTGTTTCTAGATCTGGCCTCCTAAATCCTCCTGTTCTGGCTATAATGCACCAACTTTTGTCAGACCAATGCTGCTATAAGAACAACTTGAAAAATTAGATAAAATGCCAAAACAAAACACAAAATAAAAACATCTGTTTTAAAGCATCAGAGATATTTGAAGGCACTGAGGAGTTAGCAAGGCAGATGGAAGTTGAAGGGCCATGATGCTACTGACAAGAAAAAAATCACTGAGACAATTTTGGTTTCTATACCACTTCTATCCATCTAACCATCTATTACTGTGTATGACAAATAGACCAAGTATGGAGAAACAGAGAAGAAATTGGCCTCTAAAAAACAGAAGTTCAGCAGATCTATTGACTTGACATCACATTGGGGGCATATAATCAGTAGTTCAGGGCCCACATAGGTGCATAATCTCCACAGGATTATGCATGATAGTTAGAATAAAGCAGAACTGGACTGGATCTTACAAGGACTAAAACATAACTTCAAATCAACTATAATTTTTTATCCAGATGCTAAACAGAACTCTTGCTGAAGAGACATGACTGGATTCATGGTCTCTAACACTTATTAACATAATATCTGGCATTCAGTTTAGAATTACCAGGCATATCAAGAGACGGAAGAGAAAAACCAGTGAACAGAAACAGACCTAAATGATTCAGAGCTATCAGACACAGACTTGAAAATAACTGATTACTATGTTCAAGAAAATAAAGACAAACGAATTTCACCAGAGAATTTGATTCTAAGAAAAATTAAGGAAATTTTAGAATTTAAAAAAAAATGTAATTACTGAAATTTAAAATATAATTTTACAACAGAATTAGGCACAATTGAAGAAAGGATTAGGAATCTTAAAGTTAGGTCAGTAAATAATATCCAGACTAAAAGAGAGGATTAAAAATAAGATGCAGAAAAAGTCTATAAAAGACAGGTGGAACAGAGTGGAAAAATAGCACACATGTAACTGGACTTGCAGTAGTGGAGGGAATACGAGTAACGCAAAAGTAATTTTTGAAAACATAATGGCTTTTGAAAATTTTGAAAACAAAACTTTCCAAGACAAATGAAAGATGTCAACCACAGGTAAAAGAAGCCCAATTAGCTCAAGGTAGATTAATACAATGAAAACCACATGAAGGCACATCATGGTTAAAGTGAACTAAAACAAAACAAAATCTTCAAAGTAACCAGAGAATAAAAGATGCATTACTGTCAAACAAGCAGCAGTAAGACTGGCAGCTGACTTCCCAACTAAAATGATGAGAGCAAGAAAACAATGAAGTGACATCTTTAACATGCTGAAAAAATGTCAACTTAGAATTCTATAGCAGTAAAAATACACCTCAAAAATGAAAGTGAAATAATATGTATCACAGTAGACAAAAAGTGAGGGTTTATGAGCAAGAATTTCACTAAAAATTAAAAGGCAGATGAACCCAGAAAAATCACAAAAGCTTCAGCCTCTCACTTGCCCCCTCCTAGAAATCCTTGCCCTAGACAAGCCCCCATCTCATACTTGCCCCTCCAACAGATACCTCATGAATTTGACCCCAGTAAGGTCTAGGTCCCCTTCTCTCTACAGAACTTAAAGCAAATTAATGGGCTTCTTGGCAAGTTTTCAGATGACCCTGACAGAGATATAGAGGCTTTCCAGATTTTCACCCAAATATCTGAACTCTCATGGAGAGATGTTATGTTACTTTTGAATCAGACCCTGATGGGACACTGAGAAGCAGCCACTCTGCAACCAGCAGAGAGATTTGGGGATGAGCTTAATATCACATATAAGATTAGGGAAGAAGAGGGTGGTACCTGTGCATGACCCTAAATGGGATCCCAATGATGAAATGAGAGACTCGAAGAGGAGACACTTTTAGTTGTGCATAACAGAAGGCTTATTTAGAACTAGAACCAAGCCCCTCAGTTACACTAAGTTGGCCATGATAGACCAGGGATTTTATGAAAACCCCACTGCCTTCCTGGAAAGGCTAAAAGATGCCTTGATAAAGCATACCTTGTTATCTCCTTATTCAATAGAGGGACAATTAATTCTAAAGGATAAATTAATTACTCAGGCAGCCCCTGATATCAGAAGGCAGTTGCAGAAACAGGTCCTGGAACCAGATAGTACATTAGAAGACCTCCTGAAAGTGGCCTCCATGGTCTTTTATAATAGAGAGAGAGGAAATACAGGAAAGAGACAGAGGCTTTAACGGCTGCTAGGAAAGCTCACAAACCCCAGAATTCCCAGGGTGCACCTGTTAACTGCTAAAGATATGGCAAGAACAGTTATCTCTCTTCTAAAGTTCAACCGCTCCCATAAAAGGTTTAATTTCTTTCACTGGGGTGAAACAGCTCTGGGTACAATGTTGTTGTTAGTATATTTCACTTCTTATCTCTGCAGTCTTTGGCACTGAATTCTTTCCTTATATAATATACATGTTTAACTCGTGTATACTTAACTTTATAAATATGTTTTATTCTCTCACACTTAGAGGTCATCAAACTCCAAATTGCCAGAACACCTGAGCCTCAGACAATGGCTTCCCTTTGCCAGGAACCCTCTCTGGGAGGAATTTGATTTCCATTTCCTCTGCAAAAAAATGCTCCCTATGAGCAGGAAGTAGCTAAGACTGGTCATCACCCATATTCTAATGGCAGTTAGATGTACCTCTTCAGAGGTGGGAAATGATATGGGAGAGGGGAAGGGAAGAGCTGGGTAGAGAAGGGTTAGGTCCCTGGTGAGAGCTCCACCCTTGGACCTGTGTCCACGGACCTAAGTGAGAACAGGAACTTCTGTTTTCATACCCAAATGTTGCATTTTCCAAGACCACTGTAGCTTGCCATCTCCCATCCTGTGCCCATAAAAACCCGAGACCATAGAGGGCATGGACACAAACAGCTGCACCTCAAGAGGAGCAGAAGAGCACAGCAACAGACACCAGCAGGCCATTGAGGTGGGACAATGTGGAATTCAGTCGGGGATGGTTGGAGAAGAGTCCAGTCGCTGGGTGGCCTGACTCCAGGGGAAGACCACCTTCCCACTCCATCCCCGTTTTGACTCCCTATCCACCTTGCTGAGAGCTACTGCCACCATTCAGTAAAACCTTGCACCCATCCCCCAAGCTCACATGTGACCCAATTTTTCTGGTACACTAGGGCAAGAATCCGGGATACAGAAAGCCCTCTGCCCTTGCGATAAGGCAGAGGGTCTAACTGAGCTGATTAAAACAAGTCACCTGTGGATGACTAAGCTGAAAGAGCACACTGTAACACATGCCCACTGGGGCTTCGGGAGCTGCAGCTGCAAACACTCAACCCTAGATGCTGCTGCGGGGTTGGAACACCAAAACATTCCCCAAGACCTGCCCATCTGCATGCTTCTGTTAGAGGTTTAAGCAGCAGGGCACCAAAGAAGTGGGTCACACTTCTGTCGCATACCCTGTGAGGGGTATAAGGGAACTCCTCCGGTTTCACTTCTAGGTGATAACATAGGATAATATTTTCATGACACTGGGATACGTAAATATTTATTTAAAAGGATACAAAAGCACTAATCACAAAGAGAGAGTTTTATAGGTTAAACTACATTAAAACTGAGAACTTCCATTCCTCAAAGACAACTTTAAAATAGAAAAAGGCAAGCCATGGATTTTCAGAAGATATTTGTAATACAAACAGTTGACAAAGGCCCAATAACCAGAATATTCCCACAAGTCAATAAAATGATAGTCAATCTAATAGAAAAATCAGCAAAAAAAACTTCACTTAAACGTACCTTTTGAGAAATATGATGTCCAAATTGCCAATAAATACAAAATAGTGCTAAATTCCATTAGTTATCAGGAAAACATGAATTACACTACAATATGCTACCACAACGCAGCTAACCAAAATAGTTAATTTTTTTTTAAATGGCAATGCCAAGTATTGGTAAAGATGTGGAAAAAATGAAATTTTTATAGACATAAACTTGTACAACAACTTTGGAAAACTTTATCCCAGTATCTACTAAAGCTGAGCATATACATATGCCATTACTGAGCCATTCCATTTCTAAGTAAATACATATAAAACGTGTACAGATGTGCACCAAAGAAAAGTACAAAAACATGTATAGCAACTCTTCAGAGTGACCCAAAACTAGAAAACTGGAAACAACCCAAATTTATTTCAAGACTAAAATGAATTGGTGGTGTATTTACACAACGCAATACTATATAGCAATGGGAATGAGCAAATTATTGCTACCTGCAAAAATGTGGATGAATTTTACAGATATGTAGAGTGAAAAGAAGGTAGGCACAAAAGAATACAGATTGTATGATTTTACTGGCGTAAATCTGAAAACATTTCGGGTTAAATTTTGATGATATTGGTCAAGTAGGCATTACTGTGAGGAGTGGAATACCGTTTGGAAGGAGATTTGAGGGAGTTCTCAGGCTTGTTGGTAAAGTTCAGTTTCTCAGTTGCAGATAGTGGTTTATAGGTGTTTCTATTTTGAGAAAATGTATCAAGTTATATACATAACATAAGTTAAAACATTACAGAATGGTAAAAAGGGATGTAGGTGATAAAGAAGGCTTAAGGACTATATCCACCCTCTCCCACCACAAACTGACCACCTCTCAGAAGCTCCAGGTATAACAGAAACACTAATTACTTTCAAATCATGCTCACAATTTTGCTAATTACAGGACACTGGACATTTTACTTCTGGATGTTCAATGAACTAAATATAACTAGAAAGTACAGGGAGCTCCTGAGTATTCATCCATGGCCAATGTTTTAACAACTGGGTAATAAATAAATGAATATTCCTAATTTTTTTTTTTTTGAGACAGAGTTTCGTTTGCTCTTGTTGCCCAGGCTGGAGTGCAATGGCGTGATCTCGGCTCACTGCAACCTCTGCCTCCCGGGTTCAAGTCATTCTCTTGCCTCAGCCTCTCAAGTAGCTGGAATTATAGGCATCTACCACCATTCCTAGTGCATTTTTGTATTTTTAGTAGAGACGGTGTTTCACCATATTGACCAGGCTGGTCTCGAACTCCTGACCTCAGGTGATCCTCCCACTTCAGCCACCCAAAGTGCTGGGATTACAAGCAAGAGCCGCCATGCCTGATCAATATTCATAATTTTTTAAACCCCTTTCTTTTCCTCCATACTACAGGAAGAGGACATACTGGAGGATTTGAGTTCGGGTCACACCTTAAAGAGAACTGCCCAATCAAGGAAATCTACTTTGGACTTCTCTGAGACTTAAACTTTGACTAAGTAGAGTTATAATATTTTAAAAGTGTTCGTTATAGTTTTTAGCCTAACCTAACTAACATACTACTCTTGGAAATTTCAAGGTAAACCAAATAATGAAATGCTCCAAGATGAAAAACCAAAGTGTCAGAAAATGTAAATCATGCTCATCAGGTACTATTTAGTGTCAGCCTCTCTGCTCATAGGAACTAGAATTTCCCAAGCATTTTTTATGTACAATGGTAACTTTCTTACATATATTATTTCATCTAGTTTCTAAATCACTCTTTGCAATTAATATAATCATCATTGTTGCATAAATAGATGTTCTCAGCAAAATAAAAAAGGTGGCAGGGAGGTCCATGATCAAATAAGTTCGGGTAATCCTAGAGTGATAAAAGCAAAGAGGTTTCCTGCATGCAGGACTGTGACATTCCAAGAAGGAAAAGTAGAATATGCAGTGTTTCTAGCACTTATTTGTTGATAAAATACTTTTTTTCAGATCCTATCTTCATTTCACAGATATTATATATCAGACACCAATGTAATGATGAAGATGATCTATATGGTTCCTCTCTCATGGAGCTACTAGATAGCAGGGGAAATACAAAAACAATGGGAAAGCAAACAAATAAAGATACAAACCATGAAAGGCTGTATGAAGTGGAACTTCAATGTACCTGCTGAGAAAGTATAGATGGAAAGAAGGTATTTCCAGTGAAGGACAGAGTGCAGGTGCAAGGAAAATAACCCAGTGTAAACATAAAAATTGGAACTGATCAAGATGGCCGACTAACAACAGCTCAGGAATGTAGCTCCCAGTGAAAGCGCAGAGAACGAGTGGACGCCGCACTTTCCGACGAGTTTTTGTTGTCCACAGACTGGGAGATTCCCGGCGGAGAAGCCACGCGGGTCACCGGCGCGACTCTTTTGGCCTGCGCGACTCTTTTGGCCTGCGCGACTCTTTTGCCGGCACCCAGCGTGGCGCTTCCCGGTGCAGAGTATACGGGACGGACGGGCTCAGCTGGTCCCATCCCCACAAGGAAAACAGCAATTGGAAGCGCTGAGGACTGAGAGTTTCACAGCCGGCGCAGCGAACCCGGGAAGGTCTGGCTCAGAGGGGAACCGGCGTCCACCAAAGGAAAACTAAGAAACAGAAAAACTTCATCACCGGGCGGAGAGAGATCCAAAATGGCCGCGTAGCAGCAGCTCGGGATTGTGGCTCGCGGTGAGGGCGCAGAGAGC